>JAJHUR010085026.1:0-18242 GCA_027495735.1 Lutjanus campechanus | reverse complement strand
AACTTTTAATTATACTTTCTACATTTTAACACAAATATCTATACTTTCTGCTGCTTACCTTTTCAAAACTGCTTACCCTTTCAAACTTCATTACTTTTATTTTTTTTGTTTCAAATATTTTTATTGTGAAGAGTCGCATCATCATACATGGCAGCGAGAAAAATATTTTCTCTTCCTTTTATCACAGACATTGTGAACAACAGCAGTGAGGAGGGCTACTCATCATTTGTTAAAAGAAAAGAAATAGTCCTCACATCATAAAGTGAACACAGAACCTACACATAAAAGCAACAACAACAACAACAACAACAAAACACCACCAGAAAAACAAAACAAAACAAAACAAAAAGGGTGGCCCCACCCATCCTCCCACCCAAACCCTCAACCCTCCCCTGGAGTGTTACCTAATGTTGCATATAGTGTAGTTCATATACAGGATTTAAATTAGTTTTCACGTTCAAATAGGAGATTAAGGGGTGCCAAATCTTGTCAAATTCCCTGTTTGTTTCTCAGAGCAAATCTGATTCTTTCTAAATGGAGAGTTTCTGTTTCCAGTGTTTAACATCGGGCACTTCTTTCTTCTTCCAAAAAAGAAGAATGAGCTTTTTAGCAGTAAGAAGTCCATGAGATAATAGGCATTGCTGAGCTACCTGCAGTCCCCTTGTGCCTACTGGAACTCCTAAAGTAATGAGTACTGGGTCTGGTTCTAACCTCACTCCCAGCATCTTCGAGAGTGTTCTAAATATCCCCGACCAAAAGTTATGCAGATTGGGACACAAGGCATAGCTGTGTAGTAAATGTGCATCTGGTGAGCCACATTTATCACATTGGAATGAAATTTCTGGAAATATTTTGTGTAATTTTGTCTTTGAATAATGCAATCTATGCAGTTACTTCATTTTTATTATATTATTGATTAAAAGACGTGATAAGACGAAAATGAGAAGACAAGACAAAAATGACATAAAATACATAACAACACAAAAACAATGCAAAAGACGTATCAAAACAGGAAAGATGATGTAACAAGACACAAACAGTGTAACAAGATGAAAATGACATAAATGACATAACAAGACGAAAACAAAGTAATAGACGCAGTAGAATGAGAAATGTCTTTTAGAGGGTACTTTTTTATTTTCATACTTTGAGTACATTTCAGATCCTGTACTTTTTAACTTTACTGTACTTTACATATCTGTGCTTCTGCTTGAGTAAAGAATGTGTGAACTTTTACCATCTCTATATATTGTCATCTTTAGGGCATATCTGTCCAGTAAATTTCCATTCAGTAGCAATATACACACAAAATCATTATGCACACACCGGAGACGATGGTCACACTGGCTTCTGTATACAGACAAAGCTCAGCGCTAACACAGCTGGCACTGCAGTATGAGCTTCCACAAAAGAAAAACAGTTACAGCATCCAACCAGCTACTCTGTTTATTTAATTGACTTTAAATGTGGCTTAATGTTGACCCACTTTCCCTTGACTGTCCCTCAGTATTAGAACATTAGTTCAAGATCGCCCAGCCTGTGTCGCCACACTAGCGCCAAATACAAGTAAACCTCCAGTGAGCACTAAAACACCATAAAACTTACAGTTTGAAGTTGGGTCACAAACAGCTGGTATTCATCCATCCTTGAAAGATTATCGGCAGTAGCTCGTTGATAAAGTCTGATGGAGTAAAATCCACATACTGTACATGATGCCTAAAACAAATTTTTCATCCAATCAGCTCTTCTGGCCTCTGAGGCGAGGGGGCTGATGTAGCGATTTGTGCTGCTTCTCTGACATGGTCTAAGTTAGTTCAGAGCCAGTAAATGTTCAATAAATAACCTCTCACTCAGAAGTAAAATACATCAGGCCTGCAGAGGTATGTCCTGCCCCCAACAATAATGGATTAAGAAGTGCTTCTGTCATTATTAA
Source organism: Lutjanus campechanus (assembly GCA_027495735.1). NCBI lineage: Eukaryota > Metazoa > Chordata > Actinopteri > Lutjaniformes > Lutjanidae > Lutjanus > Lutjanus campechanus. The sequence goes on along the minus strand of JAJHUR010085026.1, from coordinate 16,309 downwards.
AGGGACAGTTCCCCCTCTAAATCAAAAATACACTACCAGTAGTGTAGCAGTTGCCAGTAGTGCTATTTATTGATCCAGAATTTTTTTGTGAGTTATACAGTTTTGGGAAATATTGGTATCACAGATGTCTGCCTTTTCTATGATATAATGGTTCTAAATGGCACTTGGCTTGTGGTGTTCCAAGCACCACAAGCCAAGCATCAAAACCAGTGTCTCTTTCCAAAACTTATGACCCGACTACTCAAGATAATCCACAGACCTTGTTGTGGGCAGTTTTATGTTGGGACTACTTTCTCTCTGCAGTAGAATCTACAGGAACTACTTTATTTTCTACTGGAAAGAAACGTCTGTGTATTATCTTGAGTAACTGGGTCGTGATTTTTGGAACAACACACTGGTTTTCAATTTTTCAAATGTTTTTTTTTTTTCTTTTTTGTATGCTTAGAGCACCAGAAGCTGAGTTCCATTAGTCATATTATACTGAGAAAGCAGACATCTCCAAAACTCTGCAACTCACACCAAAAAAAAAAAAAAAGAACAAAAAGCACTACAGGTCAGGTGATAAATATCTATTTTTGATTATGGGGTGAACTTGCCCTTCAAAGCAACACCAGCAACTGTCTGACCAATGAGGACCAACAGCCGACTAGAAGATATCAACCCTCGATGTATGCCATACTGTAAAACTACCAAGATATACCTTAACATGGCTGAACAGACATGCATGATGTATTGCAGTTATGTCATTAATGAAGGTAAAAATGAAGTCTTAGCTGTGTTGCACACCTTTAATTACCTCTGTTCTGTTCCTCTGTACTGGAGAAACGACTGTACAGATGTTAAGCAAACAGTGGAGGCATTTCTTCTCAGAAAGAGAAAAGGCTGTTCAGAATGGGTGGCCAAGCGTTTTTTTCTTACACTCCATTCAACTCATTTTCTTAGGGAACAATAATGAGTGGATAAAGCAGAAAAACCCAATTTCCTTTATGCTTTTTATATCCTGAAAAAGCCCTCGTTGACGACCCTTTGGTCTTTTGTTATAGAAAACTGAGCTAATATCCTCCAGCTCTCGGCGCAGTTTAAAGGTCTTAATTGGATTCCATTAGTATATTGCTTGACATGACACTTGAGTCCGCTCTATTAGAATTCCCCTGCCTGGGATTAAAAAGAAGACTTTTTCTACATTCGACTCTCTAGGCTCTTTTGTTAAAGTCTCAAATATTCTTTGTTGGATTCACAGTTTTTTAGTGACACCATTATTAAAACCGTGAGCTTGACTTAAACAGGTGCTTTTATGTCTAGAGGACCTGCTGTAAAAGGTATGGCAGTGTCTCATGGCAGCGGTTTATGTATCAATAAACCTCAGCATTAATACAGTATAAGCATTACATGCGTGCCTGGTAGAACGTGCAGTATGCCCCATAAAACAGTCCTCCAGCCTCAGCTCAGCACCGGAGTCCATGTTGAGCTCCCTGCAGGTTTCCTTTCAGAGTATCACACAGAGTTGAAGTGTTTCCTCTGTGGTTTCAGTCAGTGTAGAACACGGGCCGAAGGAGGGAATGCGTTTGATGATATTCTGTTTCATGTCTCTTGCCCCAGTCCTCATCTGACGTGGAGGGATGTTCAGCATCTGATCGCCAAGACGGCAAAGATCCCCGACCCCAAGGAGCCAGGGTGGAACATCAACGCAGCCGGATACCATGTTCACCATAGGTACTGTCGTGCATCCATGCAGATATGTAGTGGTTTTAAACACAGATGTGTGGTGTCATCACTAGGGTTACGTTTAACTCTAACGCTCTGCCAACATTCTGTCTTCTTTTTAAGTGGGGCTTATATGTAAACTGATTGGTTTTTATTAATCAGAAAATTTACATTTTATATCAATGGCTCTGTTCTTCAAAAGCAAAGTAGGCTACAATGCTTGGATAAAACCTTTGGTAACTTGTTGCTATGATTTACTAACCAACGTGTGGCTATTGTTTTGCATTTTGGAAAATATGTCTTCTTGCCACGAGTTTCTTTAGATGAAAAGATTAATACCACTTCAATGTCTGTACAGTAAATATAAAGGTACAGCCAGTAGCTGCTTAGCTTAGCTTGGGTTGGGTTAGCTTAGCTTAGCATAATGACTGTATACAAGGAGAAACAACTAGACTGGCTGTGTCTGAAAGTTAAAAAAAAAAAAATCAAACTACCAGCACCCCTAAAACCCTAACCCTAACCCTAATTCATACAAAAACCAAAGTGTAAAAATTACAAGTTGCGGTTATACAGGTATTTATCCCCCTTAAAAATAAGATTGTGCAAAATTCTGAAATAAAATAAAGTCTTGACTTCACTGTGAGGTTTTATTGGCTGTTAGCTTGTTGTAAAGCCATAGCTGCTGTCAGATACACCAAAGACTTTGCATATTTCACTCAGTTAAATTACTGTTTTTTTTAATGAGTCATCATATTTGATACAATCATAATTGTGATAAATGCATTTTGTACCTTTTATTAGTTGAACCTAAATTCTACAGGTACATAATCATAATTCCTGAATCCACCTATGCACTAATTATTAACTGAGTGAGTAAGTTATTCTACAAAAAAAAAAACAATTATAGAACACAATTTTTGGCCCGGGAATGAATGGTTTAACTGGATCACGGTGACTGATTAATGGTGACTCTCAGCTCATCGATTGTACTGTAAATAACACACAAATCAAAGTCTAGATTAACATTGTCTAAAATCACATTCAGATACTACTTTATCATAATGATATAGGAAGCTTTTTTCATCATGCAACACCAGCGTTGTATGTTACATGGCATACTGTAGACATGGACATCAAATATTTTCTTAACTGTTTGTTTATCTATCTGTATGAATGTCACAGACCCCCTAAAGGTATTCCTCCACGTGTATGGGGAGAATCATGATTGAATACTTGTTGTCTACAGTGTACATGGAGAGACGACAGTTGTGAGTGGTTGTGAAATGTATGATTACAATAATTGTCCCTATATAATCTCTAGCTGGATAATTACAGGTAAATTAAAGTCTGTTTAAAGGAAATCCTGAAATTTTCCTATAAACAGATTATACATGTTCGAAAATAGTTGCTGCAAATGTAAAAACACTGTGAGCTATGTAGTAATGAAGTGTGGAGTTAGATTGCTGAACTGAAATCATGGCTTGATGATACTCTGGAGCCATACGTCCCCTAAGCCTATTTAAACTAGAGCACGTTGTCAGTGATGAGAAAGTGATGAGAACACTGGTTCTGCTAACAGGCTTCAACCCAGCGCTGAAGAACAAAATTATCATCCTGTTGCAGGATGTTCAGGTGATTGTGGTGTTTAATGCTTGACAGCAGAGCGGACACGCCCCCAGCGTTCCAAAGCAAAGAAAACTGCTTATTTTTCACGATTTTGAAACCTACATACATATTTTTCCGCTGGCCTGTAGTGTCATATATCCATCTGTATTGTTTTTGTGGGAGCTGCTGACTTTTAGCGATATCTGCCCTTGAGATGTCTGTTTTCTCTCCAGTATGATGGAATTAGATGACTTTCAGCTTGTGGCGCTCAAACAACAGCGATGTCTCTTTCCAGGAATCATGACCAATCAGGTTAATCAAGATAATCCACAAACCTTGTTGTGTGCAGTTTCATGTAGAAACTACTTTTTTCGACAGTAGAAAGACAATAGTTTCTACACGAAACTGCTCACAGCAAGGACTGTGGATTATCTTGAGAAAGTGGGTCATGATTTCTGGAAAGAGAGATTGCTATTGAGTTTTTCAAGCCATGCGCCATCTACTGTAATTCCATTGTATTCAAGAGAAGGCAGACATCTCTACAGCTGATATCTCCAAAATGCGGCAAATCACACCAAATCTATCTAAACGGATAAGTAGCACTGCATGTGCCCTGAATATAACTGCTTTTTTTAAGATAATATATTGAACTTAAAGTAAGGTCAAGCCAGCTGATTTATGTGTCAACCTGAAGAGATCAGGTTTTTTACAAGTTAACTTGAGTAAACACTGTGATGCATCACACAGGCGGCGTCATCTTCCACTTGTTCACTGCTTTATTCGCCACATGCACACACACCACTTTAACGTGCACGCACACACACCTACACAGTTTCCTCGTATAAAAGCGCTTCAACCGCAAAAAAGCAGCTGTTTTATGACAGTTGAGACAGGTGATCTTGTCCAGAGAGGAGTGTCATTGTAATCCTCTAATGTTATTATCACACCCACAGCGTGTCTGAGTGTCCGTACCTGCTCTGATTTATATAGACAGCGGCTGGAGGAAATGGAGCCTCTCCCTCTGACTGTATGAAGCATGAACCTGGGGGAGAGAGACTCATCGTATAAACGCTTTTACAATGCTTTTACAATGTCAGCCGGGCGATGACATATCAGTAATCAGTCATAGCGTTTGTGATGTTTTTCCTCTGCTCTCTGTCTTGCTCACCTTAACATTTCCTCTCTTCATCATGGCTCGAGCTCCATGTCCCCACCTCTCTTCATACTTTCTTTTCCCTTCCTTCCTCCCCCCTTCTTTTCCCTTTTCTTGCTGTTATTCCCTCTCGTTGCCTTCCTATTTCTCTCTTCCTTCCCCTCTTTCGCAGCATGCCGTGTCATAAAATAGATTGTAATTACTGTGTTGCTGTGAGAAGAATGGATTAATTAAAATATAATGATGCCGATCACACCAGCGGGCGTCTGTTGAAATCTGTCCATTTAGGGGCTGTGGCAGAGGACTTGTAATGCCCAGATCATACTGCAGGCTAATTATGAAGAATGGTTTATTGCATGGGCAAGGACGGATGGACTAGACAGTGCAATGAGCACAGGGTCACTTACCATCAATGAGGTTGTTACAATACATTAAAGATTAGATATGATATCTGTAATGAGAGGATCCATGTTTAAGAAAATTGAAGATAACGCTGGATGCTTTCAGGTTATAGTGGTAAGATAGTGATGGAATAGGGGACAAGCCTTTTTTCCCCTTCTGTTTGGATTCTGTAGGTGTATACTGTATGAGTGTGATCTGTTGTCATGTATGTGATGTACATTTTTCTTCATGTTCTTGCCAGCTGATTCAATTATGATTTAGCCAGGTTATAAAAACACTCATAAACGTATTCCTTAGAAAAGTCTTCAGGCACAGAGAACAATATTCTTTTTATTATTTTGTGTTTGCTCAGGGAAAAATAATGAAAAAGGACAAAAGTTAGCTTCAGCAGTGATTATAAAATAGACAAAAAAGGGCAGAGTGCTTCCTACAAATTCAGATTTCATCAAGAAAAAAAGTGAGGAAAAACATACCACAGAGCTGATAATTATCTTTCAGGTGTAAAAACAGCACTGAAATGAGAGCTTATTAATTGTGGGGTAAAAATTTAAGTGAGACTATTTCACTTTTGCAGTAGAATTACTGTTTTTTAAACATGGCTAAACCCACTAAAAATAAGTGATTGACCCTTTTTTTATATTGTCAGTAGACAACTTTTTTTCTGATGTGTAGCTGGAAAGCCAAGACTCAGCTCAAGTGTGTGCAGAAGAGCAGAGAGGAAGGCTTTTTTAAATGTCCCTGTGTGTTCAGCTCTCACGACTTTTGTAGCTTCTAACTGAATCTCTGTGGTTTAAAGCTTAGTTTCTCTCCTGCGTTGCTTTTTGTATTTTCAGGTCTATACGTTATTTTTCTGTTTACTGTTTGCCGTCACCAGGAAAGGAGTCGTGTGAAGTTACCGTTGATGAAAATCCAACATTTCCTGATTTTGCTGCTTCATAATAAAAGCTTTTAGATAACAAAATAATGAGGGACTTTTATTGTGAATAATTTATAGGAAAATGTTTATCCGCTGCTATATACACGCTCAACTAAAGATTAGCACGTATCAATAAATGCACACCTTCAAGTGGGTGCAAACTCTGTCAAACAGAGTCAAGCCAAGCAGCGCGTATGCATGAAGGAGCAGAAGTCAATGAAGGAAGCGACAAGATTTCGTTGCCTCAGCTGAAATTAGGGTATTCATCCTGGTGTCATGTCTCCATCACTACTGATCAGAGCTAGAGCTGATAAATACCCGTGACCACTGCAGAAACAATTGAGTACACTTTCTTATTGAAGACAAAAAACAGATGTTAGTGGGTGTTACTGGTTTTTTTGTTTGTTTTTTCCAGAACAAAAGGGGCTTATGTAACTTTTGCTGTACAATAGGCACCGTTGATGATGAAATAGCTTGATGCACCTTAACAACTAGGGGTGCAACGGGTATTGTTGGTCTGTGGCCTGTATAGTTCGCCCCCCACGGGTCACTCCGCATGTGATCTGTGGACTAAAAGAAACCATCGTAGTGTGAAACACAGTTTTACTGTTGCTGTTACTTTTTAAAGTGATAATCCTGAAATATAGTTTCAGAGTTGCACTGGAAAGATAAGACTGATGCTGTGTTATACTCTGTAGAGTCTTAAAAAAAAAAAAGGAAGTTTGACTGATTTAAAAGCCGTCACATTGCAAACAGATCATAAAATTGTGATATTTATTGAAACCTTGGCGATACCCGCTGTCGGTACTTCTACACAGATCCTCTCTGCTCACTGGTGAAGCTCTGTGTCTGCTTGTCTGTGACACAGTGTGTCTGTGTTGATTGGCTATTACTTGTGACTTATGCTGAATTATTCACACTAAAATAATTTAACCCTAATCCCACCATTTTTTTCTTTTTTTTTGTTGATCTGAAAAGTGGTCGTGAATGTCCTGAATCGTCAGCCAAGTAACAACCCCAATGGTTTTCAAAGTCTGAGACTGTGTGTCTCCCTTCAGACAAAGCTTAAATAAAGCCCCCCTTAGTTTCCTTGCTTAGTTTCCCTCAATTCCTTGATGTCTATGGGATCATGATTATGTTATTTGACCACATAGACACTCAAGAATTGAGCCAAGAAAACATCTGGGCTATCTCTTTAACTGAATCACACACATTTCGGCTATTCTAAGTTACCTTTTGATAACTCAAGTTTTTGTCGTCATTTCCTTCGCTGAGCTGTTTGGAGACTTCCTGCCCGACCCTTTAAAGAATTCCATGGTCTTACAAAGTGAAATCCTTTACACCAGTGAGGACTTCTCAGAATGTTATGGGAACGTTAACATTTCTAGCTGAGAAAACACATGCACCTAGACAACACACAAAGAAGTGAAGTCTTCACCAACTCAGTGACACATGCCGTAGGCTGAAAGACAGCTCTGCAAATAAATAAAACACAAGCCCAATTAAGGAACACCTTCATGTGTTTGACCACACATACGTGGTATAAAGAAACCGGCTCCACGTAGAACAAAAGCCGAACAAAAGCGCTGCAAATAACAAAGAACAATACAGCAAGGAAGTTACAAAACAATAGAAGTTTCTGTGCAACACTTCAAACTAGTAAAATGCCAACGCCAGGTGCATCACCAATGTTTTATTTCCCATGAATTTAAATCTGTAATTTCATCTTTGAAAAGTTACATAGTCTCACTTTTCATTTGTAAAAATCAATGGAGACGTTGAGTGTAACCTCTTTAAAAGTTTCACATGGAGCATGTGCGGATTGAGGACAGATGGTTGCAGTGAAAGAAGCAGTTGCACGGCTTTGTAAAAGCTGAAGGAAAAATAGCTTCCTTATAGATGTTGGCTGAGTTGGTGTTGATGTGTGTGTATGTATGTTTATGTATGTGTGTGTGTTTGGGGATTTGAGGGGGGTGGGTGTAAGGGGTCGCCCGCATCCCAGAGTTCCCATCTGTTTGACCTCCATATAGACTGGGAGCTTTAGAAAACTCTGATGTTGGGGGGAGCGACCCCCCCACCCCTCAGCTCCCACCGCCATGACGACAATAAACATGTCAGCCGCCACACGCCAGAGCAATCTGCAATCAGATTTACTGTGCATGAAATATGGTGGTGCTTTTATTGGTCCAAAGACTTGTCACTCATAATTTATAGGCTGTTGCCAGGCCGGCTGTGATGTCAGCGAGCTCCCAGCACCCTCGGGAGAATCAGAAGGGGGGCAGAGTGAAAGAGATAGGGGTGAGGGGTGGCGGCTGGGTGGGGGTTTAGAGATATAAGAGGACGGAAAATGTGTGTGTGTGTGTGTGTGTGAGGAGAGAGGGAAAGACAGGGAATGAGGGAGAAAAGGTGATGGAAATGGGTGAAAAGAGGGGGAAAAAAATAACATGCATCCATCCTGCTCCTCTCTGTGGGGAGTTTATCAGGTTGAGGGAGTGAAAGTGTCAGTTTTTTTTCCAGTGGGCCTGTACAAATGGATCCTCTCCTCTCCTCTCCTCTCCTCTCCTCTCCTCTCCTCTCCTCTCCTCTCCTCCGGCGTCTGTTGCTCGCTCTCCTTTGAACACTGACACCTATTGATCACATGTTCGGCAGAGGCAAAAAAAAAAAGAGAGAGAGAAAAAAAAAATTAATCTGCGATTCACATCTCCACTTGAAGCCTCCCTGACCCAGAAATAGAAAGTGGAGAGTCTGGTGTTAGCGTCTTTGCACCGGAGGGATGACGTACGGAAAAGAAGCGGAATGTCCAAACAGGCTTAATTTCATTTAATCTCTTCTGATAGCATAGGTGAAACTACAGTAATTATCCTGTGGGAGATTTAGATGGAAAATAACAGCGGCGGAATAGATCAAAGAAACGCTGCCCTCGCCGCAAAGACAAAGTGAATATCAAGGAGAATGCATGAGTGGTAAAACGGTATCTTACAAGAGAAGAAAAAACTAGTGTGGCGTTAAAAAATTAGATAAGATTCAATCCCTCTTTTGAAAAATGATGCTCCGTTCACGGAGAACCATTAGAATGTTTACATTTGCGGCATTTTGTTCCATATCAAAATAATTAATTGCCTCCATTTTCAAATTAAAAGTACATTACAACACAATTAAGGATGCAAATGAGTCTGGGCCTGTCGCGAGGAGCCAGAAAAAGTGAAAGAGTGACTGTGTTGATGTATGAGGGTTTGCATGCTTTTTTGTGTATTAGGTGTGTCGCAATGGATCATTGTGCATGCGTGTGCGTGTGTGTATTCGAATGCAAAAAAAAAAAATGCTGCCTTTATTGAAGAGGAAGAGTCAGTGTTGAAATTACATCAGCGTGAGGAAATAAATCAGAGCTGTGCAGTAATAAACAACAGAGTAATTAGGTCACTCTTCCCTCCGTAACTGATCGACCAGAGGAGCATATACTATGTTATTCCTATTGTGTTAAAGGCTTCTGTCAGCGCCTTAAAAAACATCGCCCGACATAAACACAACACACACTTTTACACACACACACACGCATATTTCTTCAATCCTTGCCTCCTCTTTTCCAGGGGCTCTGACCTCCAACGAGCCTGTTCCGTGAAAGATGTCTACATGGCGCTGGAAACCAGGGACAGTAAAACATAATTTTGTCATAACCTTCCCTCTTTGGAGGGAAAACAGATATAAAAGTATATAGCCTGTGGTTTACTGCGAGTCCCCCTCACCCAGCCTGGCAGCAGCACGCAGGGCTGATGGATGCCGGGCGTCGGCCGACTTTTAATTGCTCGTAAATTTTTGATCCGGGGAAAACGCCACGTTCTCCTTGTCCCCCGGCGACATGGGTGACAGAGTCGCTCAGGAGGGAATAAAAGAGCCTCAATGAGGATGGGAGGCAGAGAAAAAGGGATACACAGAGACACGCTAACACACAATACAGCCACATATCAGCAGGTGCTCAGGATATAGAAGACTTTGTGAGTGCCTGAAGGACCTTTATCAGCTATCGTTCTGCTCTTGTCCAAGACAGTCTCACCAAATGACACCAAATTGATTTAATCTATAGATTTATGTACATGGACACATTTTTTTCATTTTCTTCATGAATTTCAACCCAATATATTATCCGATGTTGTTTCGCGTTCACGTTAGAAATAAAAAGAATGTGCAACATCCAGTTATGATTTTAACTTGAAGCAGTTTGGTGAAATTTAAGGAACAAAACTACTTGGTTAGTTTTAGTGTTTGGGGTGAAATAACTACTTCGTTAAAACATCTAAAACTGACTAATGGTCTCACAGGGCAACCAAAAAAATTGACATTTTGTGTCCATGCACACATTACATTTTGTGACTATTTCACGAACTGCTGTGATACTGGGCTGTCCTCTCAGTTTGATCCAGAGACTGTCTGTTAGAAATGGACAACAAGACAGCTCCCCAAAAGTCAAAGTATATCGATCGCCCCCTGGTGGCAGACTGCAGGATAGCTGCCTCCCCAATATTTATGTATAGAGCATGGGCCAAACTAAAACATCAAAGTACAAGTAAATTCTTTTTTTCCCCCAAAAGATGTTTGCTATAAAAGGGTGTTCTGTGCCATGATTGACAGCTGAGCTCTGCTAGCAATTGAGTCAGCTGGCTGTGTGGGCGGGGACTCGAAAACACGGCCCAACGTCGATCACTGCTGCACAGATCCTGGCTCCAAATCACGTCACCAGAAAAAGATGGTAGCGCCCATATTGGAGATATTTTGGCTTCAGTTTTGTTCAGAGGAAGGAAGTAGAGCTGTGTCATCCATCTTTTATTTATGTCAATGGTATGGTCCACTTTGAGAAGGTCTACATCAACAAAAAGTACCAGCTTTCGTAGAGTTATTTTGTCTATATAAATGAGGATGATGCCAAATGCCAATCCAGTCTGCAAGTGATTCAGTTAAACCTAATGAAACAGCAAATATATTTTGTAAAAAAAAAACATATCACAGTCTCAGAAAAACGTTAACTGATTTTATTTTTATTTGTTTTACAATATCCTTGTAGCAGTCAAAGCATTGTCACTCTGGTCTCTGTTGTCAAAGTCCTGCACTCTGTAGTCCATCCATTCCAACTTGTCCAACCTGAGCAAAAGGTTGACTGCCAATGATTCCCAAAATGACACATGAGACCCTTTGAGTACCAGCGATAGGCAGCACCACACTTCAAATATGTTACATAAGTCTCGTGCTGTTAAACATGTGGTTAACTTTGTGAAATGATCACAGTTTGGTTAGATTTAAGCACAAAAACTATTTGGTTAGGTTTTGGCCCCAAACATGGTCAAGTCACATTATGTTATGTGAGTCATATGACTTCGGTTTTGGTAACAATTGGCATAATTACAAGTTCAAATGGTTCTGCAGTAGTTACAGGTTTTTATCGGCTCCAGCTCTGATCAGCACTGATGGAAACAAGACAACGTGGGTGGACATGCTTATTTTCTGCCTTTTCTAGCGCAATGCTAAGGCATGTCACCTCCATCGGTAACTTCTGTGACTCTTTGTCAACTCAGCCACAAATTCTAACCATCTTCACCTAAGCAGCGCTCGAACATTATTCCAGGTTGAAAGAGAGACTGAAGTAAAAGATCTAAAAGTAAAAGATCTTTAAAATCAGAAAAAAAAAAGAAAAAAAAAAAAAAAAAACTGACAAGGGGAAAGGAAGTTTTACCCACATTCAAAAAATCTGGATATAGACACTAATTTTGGTGTAAAAATGGGAAAACTGACTGGTATCCTCATTCTGAGTGTCCTACACTCCTGTTACCAGTGCTAAAAGTGTGGCCCCTTAAGAACATATTAGCTGACCTCTATTATGTTTCTGTAAAGGGCATATACTAAAGATGGCGTAGCTAGAAGATGTAGATAACCCTTTAATTTTTAAATAACAAGAACTATCATCAAAAGAAAAAAACTTTTTACCCTTTTACTCCATTACTCCTGTAGAAACTCACTGCACAAATTGTCCTTGTCAACCACTAACTGTGACTGCGGGAATTATAGAACCTCTTCTGTATCTTAAAGGAAACACTAACAGGGTGAAGAACTGAGGTGCAGTAGTCTTCATTTGCATATCCAGCTCTCTTTCCCTTTTTCTGCTGCGGAACAGTCCTTTAAGTGCCTGCACAGCATTGACAGTAATGGAGATGAGATTGAAAAATGGGGTTTAAAAGCCGTCTCTGCAGACTTGTGACTGTTGCCAAGCCTAACAGATGCTCATCTGATCAATTTCTTACCCCGTTTGTCTTCCTCCCGAGATGAAAGTAAGAGGAGATAAATATAGGTTTATCCCACCATTTGCTTGTTCATTGCGGTAAGGTCCGACATCCTGCCGAGGATTTTGATTATTTCCCTCGACTGTGTCCGACTCGGCCTAGCCTCAGATCTCTATCGCTCTTTTCTCCTTTTTTTTTTCTCCTGTCTTCTCTTTCCTCCCTCATTTTTCTCTGCTTTTTACTCTCCTCCTTCCCCCGCTGTTTGTGTTGTTCCAGTCTCATTTGGTGGTTTTCGACTCACCAGGTTTGGCCTGTTGTGATCCCTTCTCTCATCGATCCTGCCTCCATTTCTCCCAGTGGTAGCCACATCAAGACGCACGCCGATCATCCACAGGTCACAGTCGGGGTCAGAGGTCACAGAGAGCTCCTCCTGCTCACCTCTGTGTGGGTGTGTGGGTGTGTTAGTGGGGACAATTATGGTGAACGTCAGACGTCTATTTTCTATTTCATAACACACAAACACACCCACATACATGACTTATACAATCATATACCTTGTTGACATAAAAAGCTTTTTTTTTTCTTTCAAAGTATTTTGATCAACTTGTAACATTTTTCCTGCCTATTTATTTATGTAATTTAAAATAAATACATGGACGATGTGCTCTGAACAGACACAAATACACAGTAATATTTATTTCTTTAAACTTAACTTATTTTTACTGGAAAAAAGGAGGATAGGTATAACATCACTTTGCAGTAAGATAAAATAACAAAATGGATTAAAAAGAGGAAAAAAATAACTTATTTCTTTATTTCTTTTTTCCCCCATACTTTTCCATACTGAGATAATTTGCCACAAATGTCAAACCGCGTCCTCACAGAGTCATAACTCAGTCAAATCAAAACACCCAGACATTATACATGCCCTTTGAAGTGATGCCTGGATCTGTGTTTATATGTTAAATGTGCATAAATCCAGATTATTGTCTGTACAGTGCAAACAAGAACCACCAGTGGTCACAGCAGAATTACTTTCCATGATGCAGATTTGACAAAAGGTAAAAAAAATAAAATAAAAAAAAGTCCACATGCTAAAAACATGGAGGTGTAGATATTTTTAAATTGGATATTCAGACATTCGGGGACATTCATCTGTAATAAGTTTCCGTCAGTTTCATGATCAACCAGATTTGTTATGTGCGACAGGACAAAGTGTGACTGATTTCGCACAGGTGTTATTTTTACATCATGTTCCAATACTGACGCCTGGTACCTTTCACAACTTCACAGTAGACAGGAAACAGGCAAACTGAACTTCGGAACCATCTCAAATGTGCATCCAAAATGGCCAAGAGAGCTTTTCAAATTTTTGTCAGTTTGTTTTATTTTGTCATGGACATTTTGAACTACCTTTGTTTTCATCAGGACCTCGTCCCACATAGTATGGTCCAATGAGCTCATTTTACGAATTCAAGATCATCAAACAGGTTCCACCAAATAGTGATTTTTCCCTCTAAACTTCTCACATCCTTTAATTTCAATGCTCAAATCCTCCAATATCTCACTATAAGCCCGTGATTTGAGAAACAGATTTGTGTCCATTTTGCTACCTCCAGCAGCTAAATCAGTTACATGCTGCTGTTGATATCGTATCCATTGGGACTTTCATACTACATAACTACATTTTGCTGCTAACTAACATTGCTGTATTGTCCAACACCTTCTTGATTTGGGGGAAATAAGCATTGCAGAAGTAGCTTTGCATTGCAACCCTGCTATTTATAGAATGTTTAATTTGGCATGAACAAACAATTGCAATGGGAGCACAGACAGCCATAATGGATGACGAGACAAAACAAAGGCTGTCATATATATAAAACCAAAAACAAAATCAGGAGAAAGACCTGAGAAAGAAAAACGATCTGCAACAAGGGAAGAGCAAAAATATCTCAGCAAAAAGATAAAACAGGAAATTAAAAACAAAATACTAGCAATGCTTGATTTACCACAGTACAGTTCTAATTTTAGCATGATAACTATTAGCCATGCAGATTCCCTGATATCACAGTCGCAGTGTTTTTCGAGCAAGCTGACTGTATCATACAGTGATCCTTCAGGCTGACCGACACACAGACCCACAGCTCGCTTCCAGCGGGCACAAAGGGAGAGAGACGGGTGAGCCTGATCAACCCCAGTAGTGTCAACCCAATTACTCATTCTCTTAAAGGGCTATTAAAACATAATTGCCCGGCGATTTACATCCAAGTTAACGTGGCCCCGAGATAATTTATTATTTTCCATAAGCCCTTTCTTTTGTGTGCCGACTGAAAGAGTGTGGGGGGAGAGCGAGAGCGAGACTGTAATTTCCTGAGTCATGAAGAAAGGCATGTTGGCAGCCCAGTGTAATTGTTTAAACCCCAATCTCAGACACCTTCCAGTCACCCCCTTTTAATCCTCGTTATCGCTCTCATTAGCCCGGGGTCAGGGGTCAGCCGGCTCCCCCTAGAAACACAAACACAGCTCTGGGAAGAGGAAGGGATGGATGGTGGGCTGGATGAGAGGACTGGAGGGTTGGGGTTGGGGTGGAGACAGAGATTTCCACTCCAGTAATGGCTGGCCTGTATCTGCTTTATCCACCTTTCTATTAGTGGAATAGAGTTTCTTGCATTGTTTTAGGCTAATAAATCTTTACTGCTTAAATTTACTACACATTTTAAATAGTTTGAGACTGAGTTACTGAGTCATGGAGGAAGGTTTTAGTATCAGTGATAAAGTACAGTTTGAGTAGCAGATCTGCTGGCAGCAAACCAAATTTTTCAAACACCAGACACTGATATATGAATATAATAAATGGGTTAGATGAAATATACAAACAGTATAATTAGAGATCGGATTTGTTAAATGTTTCACAGTGATAGTCACTGTCTGTACGTGTTCTGATATATAATTTTACAACTTTTGTAATGTAAGTTAGAGCATATCTCAGGCTTAGAAAAGGTATTATACCCTGCTTTGTCGCTAGAAAAGTAGACGTGCACAGAGGTGTGATTGGCAATATGTATCCATTAAACTAACAAAATGATCTGTTTCTGTATCTGTATTCAGATAGAAGAGAAGGAGTGGGTGGTCTATGTACTGTAAAAATGAAAAAGTGGAGAAAATGTAAACTTTCAAGGCAGCTTACCCAAATTGATTTGTGAGTTTAAGCCCAACTCAAACTCTCAGGTTTTGAAAAGATTTTGAATCTAAAGAAAGCAAGTTCAGATTGAGAAATCATCAGTTTCGATTGCATTATTTTTGCTTTCCTGAATACTATGCAACCCTGCTAAACAGGTTATCAATCAGCACTGTGATATATTCACACTGAAGTGCCCTCTTTGTAAAATTCACTAATATACACTGATTTCCTTCTGTGGACTACAACTCACAAATGTCCGTGTTATGCCAAGAATTTCAGAGGTTATGCCAGGATTTTCAGGAACAATGGCGACCTTGCTGTGTTGTTTCTAAGCTGTATTTAGATCTTACCGGCTTAACTTTGTTTTAATTCTTTAGTTTGGAGCCATTTTAACTCGGCTCACCAAACAACCACAACAAGATCAGGTCTTGTCTCAGTCCTCTTCCAAGTAGGCTGAGCTGTCCACTGAATAACCACGATATAGAATGATACCCACATGACATCGATCTTCCAAACTATAGGAAGAACGCCAAGCTTTGAATGCACTATATCCCGAGTTGTTCCTATTCTGTTCTCCTAGCTGGTGGTGCTGTTGGTATTAAAAAGTACAAAACCAAAAAATTCATTAATGAGTTGGTTCACTAGTGGCGGGTGACTGAAATATATCACGTCAAAGGAGCAGGTGTTCTCATCATTAGCATCAGTGCTAGTGTGAGATGCTAATGCGGTCTATTCAGTCCCTCCAGGAAGTTGTGATGTTCCAATCGCAGCGGTTCACACAGATTCAACCAATCCCTGTGAAATTCTGCACAGCTTTGCAAATTATAAGTTTATGCTCTCTGTTTTTGGGTTTGAACTCTAAAAAAGCCTTTGTGAAATACCCCCCAGGTGCACTTTCCATTTGCAAATAAAGTATTATTTTGTTAGATTTTTGGTGAGGTTGCTTTTTACTGTTTTTGGTAAGATTTTATTCTCCCTGTGACAAGTTGCCTTTGATTTTTAATTAATTATATTTAAAAAATCACAACTTTGTTTTTTTGCAAATTATATTGCAAAAAAAAAAAAAAAACATCTGAAAAAAA
>JAJHUR010085025.1:0-34299 GCA_027495735.1 Lutjanus campechanus | reverse complement strand
GTGACACAGGCTGGCTGGTCAAAATGATCCAGTGAGGTCCCAGACAGCAGTGGATAATCCAAGTGATCAAAGGCTCTTAATGCAATATGAGGGTTTTTTAAAGGTCAGCTGCAGATCTGCCATTTCTTATAAGTCCTGTGCTCTCCTCTGGCCTGCCAGCCATAAAAGGTCACATCATACTACTCTCCTGCAGACAAAAAGACGGCAAAGGGCTCTGTGTGGAGGGGACCATTCTTCATCTAACAAGGGCCACAAGAGCGGACACTTCTATTATACTACATGCTGTCAAATTCACAGCAAGCTCTCTCAACACTGAGTTCTGCAGATATAAAGGTTTGTCCTACAGCCACCAAAATGATTAAAGTCCCAGCAGCTCAAGAGGTAGCTGTGAATTCCTGTGCAGTGTTTCACTAAATGATCCCAATCTGCAGCACTGCCTTTAAATCTTCAGTATTTTCATGGATAGTAAAAGACATCAGCTATAATGAAAGTAAATTACTCTGTTTTTGTTTTTGAATGCCTGTCACATACAAGATAATGTTAGGACAAGTACAGCATGTATATCATATTTAGAGCTGCTGGAATCTGAGTGCCTCAGTACCACTCAGTGCAATTTACTTTATTTGTTAATTCTCTTTTGCTCTTTGAGTTGCTTGTAAGCAACGATGCAGATCTCATTAAAATTTGGCAGCCATGAAATTCAGCCCTGGACTTTACTACAAGCCAAGATGATCAAGACAAAAGAGACATAACAAGACAAAAAAAAAAAAGGCTTAGCAAGATGAAAAAGGCACAACAACATGAATGAGACGTAAAAGATGTAACAGGACAAAAAAGACACAACAAGACAAAAAAAGAAGTAACAAGACAAAAAGGACGTAACAAGATAAAAAACAACATAAAAGATGGAAAGCTGAAAAAGACAGACAAGATGTAACTAAGCAAAAAAGACGTAGCAAGATCAAAGAGACGCAAAAGATGTAACAAGACAAAAAAAAGACATAAGATGAAAAAGACATAAAAGATTAATCAGGACAAAAAAGATGTAACAAGGCAAAAAAGAAGTAAAAAGACAAAACAGATGCAACAAGATCAAAGAGACGTAAAAGGTGTAACAAGACAAAAAATGATGAAAAGATGAAAAAGACAGACAAGATGTAACAAAGCAAAATAGACATAACAAAACAAAAAAAGACAACACGGTGAAAAAGGACCAAAAAAAGACATAATAAGACGAAAGAGATGTAACAAGGCAAAAAAAACAACAAAAAACAAACACAACAAGACTTCCTCGCTCTTTATACTACGTCAAAAGAGGGACCTGGGCAGGTGTGTTATAACTTACTGTAAATCTGATTTTCTAAATTCCTCCAACACTACAATCGGATATCTGTGATGTGTGTGCATGTGTGTATTTTAGGCTCATTTTTAGTTTTCTTGTCATACATGTTTGATTACTGTCAGCAGATGTGTGTGTATATCCTGATGTTAATGAAAATACAGCTGTTGAAGACATTTTGGTGTGTGTGTGTGTGTGATGCAGAACAGCATCAGATTAATCTTAGCGCTTGAATTTTTTGACATTTACATTTCACTGTATCAGGGCAGGGAGAGAAATTGAGCTAATTAAGAAATGAATGAATTTAATTAATCTATTGTTGCTTGTTGGAACCCGGCGGCATTGTGAAAACTCAGCCAACCAAATAAAACCTACGTATGTGTCGATGTATTTGTGTGGTTTAACACTGAAAACACTGCCAATTGACCCCTGGCAGTTTTATGTCAGTGATGTTTTTCCTTTCATTATTGTGTTATGGAAGCAAACAATAAAGCTCTGTCATTTTTAATTGCTAAATCTCTTTTAGTAGCGTGAAGAGCAAAATAATTAGAACTTGTGGAAGTTTTAGAAAAGTCTCACAGGATAAATCTGTCCTTATCAATTTCTTCATTTCATTCCAGGAGATAATTCATGACGAGTGTTGTGATTTACTTCTCTAAAGTGCCTTCTTGGTGGTGGACAAAGTAAATTCAGTAACCGGTGTGAACCTTGATGTATTCAATCTATTTAATAGTTGGGGCAGCTGTGAGAGCCGCAGCCTTTACTCATGTCCTGTAGCTGCCTTCTCTCTGTTCTACTGAGGCTCTGTCAGCTCAGAAAAGGTATTTGCCTCCGCTACAATAGACTCTTTTCCTCCCTCTATTATTGTTGAAAATTAGTGCAAATTTGCAGTGGCTTTCGCTCTCAGGCACAGTTATGAAAACCTGAAACCTCCTGCTCATGCTGTTCTTATGTATAAAGGGCTCCTATTATGCTCATTTCCAGCTCTGTATTTTCATTCTGGGGTTCCACTAAAGTTACTTTGAATGATTCACAGTTCAGAAACTTATTTATGTTGTACTGGTCCTTTTTGCAGCCCCTCTATTCACTCTCGGTTTGAAATGAGACGTTTTAGCTCCTGTCTCTTCAAGGCACCCCTCAATAAAAGCCTACTTTTACTCTAATTGGCCAACTTCCAGGAAGCCTGCTGAGGGCATATACATAGGTAGATTATACGTTGCCTCCATTTTGTGAGGTCAAGACTAACCTTTGAACAAAGCCATGTAAACGGGGGGGGGGCAGCGTTTATTCTGGATAAAAGGCACTCTAACGTTTATTTCTCAACGACTCTCAGTGAGTAATCTTACGATGTACATGGAGTACGAAAAAAAGGTTGTTTTTCAAACTTACCCCACATAGACCATAAACAATTTAATATACCACTCATTAAGATCAGTTGAGAAATAAACATTACATTGCTTTTTATCTAGAAAAAAAAAAAGCAGCTCCCCTGGTTTCATGAATTTGTTCACAGGTGAGTCTTGACCTAATGTCAACGCAGCAACAAGCAACTATCTGAGCACTCCGGCGTCACTGATTACTGTGCAAAAACACAACTTTATTCACTGATTTTGCTGAAAATGGATTATATTTCACAACGAGAGTATGTCCTGGTCTTTCCTGTGACGTCCTCGGCCTCAGCTTTTGGCTATTTACGCTGCAGAGCTTTCTGATGGACAGACAGTTTAGTTTGTTAGCAGTTAGCTACTTTAGCTGGCTTGTTAGCTCAAAGTTCGGTCTGGCTCTGCAAGACTCCAGCACCCTGAGTGCTTCTGAGCACCGTCTTAGCATGGAAAATAGTGATACGGGGCATTAAAAGTGATTAGTTTACTGTTTTTCCGACCACAAATGAATGAGAATTAGGTTGGAAAGGCAGCCGGAGCAGAGTGTTTCTGGGGAAACACAGAAACATACAACTTTATACACTGATTTTGCTGAAACAGGATCATATTTTAATGGAGAGAATATTTTCTGTTTTTCCCTCTGATGTCCTCTGGCTGCTCTGCCTCAACTTTTGGTTCTTTGTAGAGTTTACCTGATTGACAAAGGTTTACTTGTTGTCGCCAGTTAGCTACTTTCACTGCTAAGTGCTAATTAGCTCAGTTAGCCTACATGCGGCTGACTCTGCTCAGGCTGGGAGCTCAAACACCAAGGGAGTGCAAAGCTAACAAGCAGTAGCAGTTAGCAACTTCAGCAGCAAATGAAGATACCTTCCCAGCAGAAACTCTGGAAATCAAAGAATTGAAACCTGAGTGATTCGCTAACAGAGATTAGTTCTATGTACGTTTACCTAATTATACGACACTTTGCCCATGTTTAATATTGAACATTGTAACATATTTTTTTAATATGACAGAAAACAAGGAAAAGCATGATAGGTCCCTGACTTGGTGTTCAAACTAAGAGTGTGGATTTTGTCCATTAAATGAATGATGCCACTGCACAATATAATGCCAACAAGGAAGTGATCAAAACACGCACACAGCTCAAGATCCCTTTACCGATGCTGCGGGCCAGAAAATCAAACTTGGCAGCGAACATCTTGAAGCACTGATGGTGCTTAACAACATTTCCTGCAACAATACTAAACTCCTTGCCTTTGGCAACCGCACACTCCACTCCAGACTCCAGAAAGTAGTATAAATAAATCTAGTAGGTTTTCATGGTGTT
The DNA here is from genome assembly GCA_027495735.1 of Lutjanus campechanus. Lineage (NCBI taxonomy): Eukaryota > Metazoa > Chordata > Actinopteri > Lutjaniformes > Lutjanidae > Lutjanus > Lutjanus campechanus. The sequence continues at coordinate 30,251 of JAJHUR010085025.1, read as the reverse complement.
GGCGGCTGTCCACGTACATGTCACTTCAGCAGTATAATAAAACCCTAACAAGTAATTAGGTTACCTTTTCAATAATTAATATGTAATGAGAATGCCATAACAGAATGAGGGAGACTTGAAGTTTTCTCCTAGCTAATGATTTAAGTAGAGTGTAATTAGCCATTGACAGCCACGGCAGGACATTTTTACACTGGTGGAACAGAGATTTTCACCAATGACATTAATGACTCATACTGCCTTAGTCAGATATACTGTATATGTCAAGTTGCCTTAAGCATAACAATGAAGATTTATTTAAGGTATTTTGACCATGTCAAGATAGTCAGTTTTGCTTCAAACTTTTGGAATCTTTCTTTGCAAGTATTAATCTATAGAGTTAATGGACCTCATTCAAGAAACCATCTTATTTATTTAGACTTTGACACAAATATCTGTACTTTCTTCTCCTTATATTTTCAAAACAAGCTTGTTACTTTATTTTTTAAAGCATTTGAGGAGAATTATTTTATACCACTATTTTTATTTCGCATCATTGCCGCCTTCTCAACATCCAGACCAATTTCATCTGAAAAGGACGGGACAATAACACGTAGACCTTGGTGTGTCTCAGTGTGTATCACAAACAACAGACATAACAGGATGAAAATGATGTGAAAGACGTGACAAGACAAAATAAGACAAAAAGTTGCCACAACACAAGACGAAAAAGATGTAACAATACAAAAAAGGCAGAGCAAGGGGGAAAACAACAAGTCAACAACAACATAAAAGAAGTAACAAGACCAAGACAACATAAAAGACACAATGACACGAAAAAAGATGGAACGAGATGAAAAACATGTAACAATACAAAAATACGCAACAAGACGGCAAAGATGCAACAAGTCGATAACGACATGAAAGACGTAACCAGACAAAAAAGATGTAACAATACAGAGAAGACGTAACAAGTCAACAACAAGGTAAAATACGTAACGAGAAATGAAAAGACAGAGAGGGAGACTACCGTGAAGGAGAGGTGAAATTCAGTTAGCTTTGCACAGAAACAGTCTATACAAATGTCCTTCAGATGGCGACTTTTCAGTTAGACACTTTGAGTACTTTTTCACTTTTACTTGAGTAAATACGTTGAATCAGTACTTCTGCTTTTACCAGAGTCTTTTTTGCTCTGTAAAGAATGCATGTTCCTCTGCCACCTCTGTCTGGAGCTGACTTGTCTTATTTTTTCACTCACACACACAAAAAAAAGAGACAATTTAAGGGAATGTTGCTGCGTGAGACCCATTGTCACTCATGTTGCTTCACTCTGTTTGTGTAATCCACTTTGCAACCCAACCGTGTGTAATATCCACATATGCCAGTTTGACCAGTCTGGTCTGGCCCAGCACAGCCAAGATCCCCGCTGACTGTGGCATCACACTGCTAAGAGTGTTTTCCTGTTAACACAGATCAGCAGTGACACTCAGGATTAAATCTGTCCATGGTCTATATACACACCGTCTGGTAATAAACACAAGCAACAATGTGTGATCTGCAAGTTCTTCACTCCTCTGCTTATATCCACCTCCTCTTGAAACATCCAGCTGTAATTGAGGTCTGGGAAGTCACATTTCTTTAAATTGCATCGCTAAGAGAAACTGAGAACGAACCTGGGCAAAGAGGAAGTTTTTCTCTGGGTTAGAGATTTGTTTGTGTTCCAGATGTAAAGTATGTGTCTGCGCTCTGCACTGAGTGAGCTGTGGCTCTTACCTGTTTACGTTTGTAAATAGGGTTTTTATCTGACACAAGTGGTACGAGGGAGGAAATGATATTTTTCTACTGGCCAGTCCAGAGAAAAGTGACCTGTTGGCAGGGTTGGGAGGTTTACTTTAAATGAATGAATGAGGTAGGTAGGTAAATAATCTACATTTAAAGTACTTTGTTATGCTGTTTACACTGAAACTTCAGGTAAACTGCCAAAACTTTGTCAAACTTTGACACACACACCATCACAGTCACCAGCATCACCACCTACAGTACTGACAGGTTAGCTAGCCAAGTGAATTTCTGTTTGACTAATGTTAGCAGTTGTGCTGTGTAGTTAATGTTAGTGCTTCTTCTGTGTATCTAATGGTAGTAGTTGGCCTGTGTATCTATTGTTGGTCTGTGTAGCTTAGCTTTGGTGGTTGTTCCATTTAGCTAACGTTAGCAAGGCAAGGCAAGGCAATTTTATTTGTATAGCACCATTCATACACAAGGCAATTCAAGGTGCTTTACAAGAACTTAGAAATACATTAAAATAAAACATAAGAAGATCATTAAAAACAAAAGCTAAAAGCAAGACAATAAATAGTTAAAAACATTACAGAAAATGCATTTTAAAAGCAAACATAAAGCAGACAGAGAGAGACAGTCTCACTCGGACCAGAATGGTGTTGTGAGACTCGTGAAGTGCTGCATTTAAAATGTATTTTTAAGACTGTAATCCTGTTACATGTAATCTGTTAACCTCCAAGCCTGTGTGTTAGAGAGAATAAAAATGGGGAAATGTCAAATGAGACAAAAGGAGGAGAAGGGCAAAGCGAGAAAGATCTCCTCCAAGGTCATACCCTCTCCATTCATCACCAGTGTTTGTCACACTGGACCTCATGTAGCATGCTACGGTCACGAGTGTGCATCTCTCCCCCTGCGCCTCTGGGACGGATTTCTCCATGAGCATGACAGCCACAGTGAATGTCCGTTGATTACCCGCCACATGCACTCACCACCACCGATCCATAGACGACATTATTCAGGTACAAATCAGGAGCCAGAGTGGGATAATGTTTCCTGAAAAACCACTCGTGTGTTGATAACTGACACCTTAAGTCATGCATATTGATTAAGTCCTGGAGGCATTAGCAAAATCAGTTGAATCTGCAGAATGGAGGGGTGGAGTGAACGGTGAGTGAAAGACATTTAAAGACATTTGAACACAAAGGGCTGTGCTGTAGTGATAGGAGATGTAAATAAACCAGCAATCAGGATGCATTAGCTTCAGCCTGAGTGGCTACGACACACCGCTGTGATGGACTGTGTTTGTTAAATGAGAAACAGTGCAACCAGGTGGATGAGTCATTCTGAAGTCATGCCCTCACCAGACGGCCTCATTGTCCTCTGTGAAAACATTTTCTAGACTTATTTATGGGCAAGTTTCTATCCACTTCATTGGCTCGCTTCATTTTTGCAAATTGCCCTGAAAAAAACGGCTTGCCCTCCACTTAGATGACAGTGTGTCTTCAATTATTGTTATTATGATGAGGTGTGGTGTGCTGCAGCTATCAGTGTGCTTCCACCTACTGTATGATGCCCTTTTTATTCAGGTCTGGGGTGGTTATGAAGCTCATAAGCTGTAATCACGGTAACAATAGCGAAGTCGTGCCTTTAATAAAGAGCTGCAGCGCTCCAGGTGTTCTGGAGCCGGACCAATGTTTGTGCAGAAGTCACGGGGACAGACAGTGTTTGCAGCAACACATTTTTCCTGGAAAAGTGTCTCTGGCTTCCCGGCATCTACCTCAGCAGTGAAGAGAGAGGCACCTCTTCGGATTTCCTGCTGAAATCCAATGTGGCATCTTCAGTTTCCAGAGAGGCGCGTTCCAGAGTGGCTTTTCAGTTGTGATTATGAGGTAACCACCACCACAGACAGGAGGTGGAGACCACATGAAACTCAACACCAGAGCGACTGCCAGGCCTGGGGAGTAACGGATTACATGTAACGGGATTATGTAATTAGATTACAAAGAAAAGGTAACATATTCCATTACAGCTGCAGAAAAAAAAGATATAATCAGATTATAGGCACATTTAGTAAAAATGGGGATTATTTAGCAGGATTACAATTTTAAAATCCATTTAAAAATTTAAAAAACGATATAGGCTACTGCAATGCTCAGCGCACAAACATTACAACACTTCATGAGTCTCACAACACCATTCAGATCTCAGTGAAGCCAGCTAATCTTCCAGTTGCCATCTCATTATCATGTGAAAAAAATGCTCTACTGTGTGGGAATTTCAACATCATTTTGTCTTTAAGTCAGAAAAAGAAACACCAACACAGTACACTGACAGTTCTGCCCTGTTCAGCTGTGAAAATACTGACATCATCCAAGAATCAACATCTAATTTAAGGAAACATTTAAAGGCATGACTAACTGCTAATGTTAGCTACACAGACCAACAGTTAACTTTAGCTACACAGATCAACCACTAAGGTTAGCTACAGACCAATTGCTAACGTTAGCTATATAAACCAACCGCAACTGCTAACTTTAGCTGCACAGACCAGTTGCTAACATTTGCTACACACACCAACAATTAACATTCGCCACAAAGACCAATTGCTAACATAAATTAAACAGACAAACCACTAACATTAGCTACACAGACCAGCAGTTACCCTCTGCAACACAGACCCACTGCTACAAAGAAATGTTATCTTATTTATTTACATTTTGACACAAATATCTGAACTTTCTACTCCTTACATTTTCAAAACAAGCTCGTTACTTTAATTTTAAAGCATTTGAGGGGAATTATTGATTATTTTTATTTTGCATCATTGCCGTCTTCTCAACATCAAGATGGATTTCGTCTGAAAAGGACGGGACAATAACACATAGAAAAGACCCTGGTGTGTCTCAGTGTCTATCACAAACAACAGACATAATAGGAGAAAAATGATGCAAAAGACGTGACAAGACAAAATAAGATAAGATGTAACAACACAAAAAAGATGTAATAAGATGAAAAAAACATAAAAGAAGCAACAAGGCAAAAACAACGTAGAGGATGCAACAAGACAACAAGCTAATATTACACACAGACAACCGCTAATATTATATCAGGCTAAACAATGTCACTATATTTGGTACTGAGGTAATCCAAAAGTAATTAAAGTAATGAAGTTACATTACTCTGATATGGTGATACTGCCATGAGGTTACTGACAACATTTTTTAATAGGTAATAATTTTAGAATAACCTTCTCATCACTGTAAAAGGCACATCCCTCCTGGAAAAAAAGGCACGCGCGCACACTTGCAGCCACAATGTCGAGCAAATATACTGCTACATGTAGGAAAAAGCCTCGCAGACACATACCAATCACAGCTCCGTCAGGCTCAGAGGCATTTATTATTAATAGAGGAAATCATAGGAGGCTTTTAATTGGAGATGCTCTAGTGGGTGTCTCAGAGGTAAGCGGGGTGCTGTCACTGTCGATCTGCAAACTTCCTCAGCTCGGAGAAAAACGGCGGGACGTCGCACTTTCATGTGCACCTCCTGTTGACTGTGAAGGATGTAATTTGAAGCCGTCCTTCTCCTCTCACCACAGCCTCTGATTAGCAGCCCTGACTCCCAGGCTGGAGCATACTAATTCAGGAACGGCAGTCTGGGAATCACCACCATTAGTGGCAGGTATAGAGAGTAAACGGCATAATATGCAAATGAAGGGAAGGTATCACCTTGGCTGTCAATCACCAGAATGAAATAAAAAATTCTGTACGGCCGCTAATAATACCTCGCCAGAGGGGGGGGGGGGGGGGGGGGGGGGGGGGGGGGGGTTGGAGGAATGCAGATGAAGAGAGACGGGGAATAAAGGGAACTATAGAGAGGATAAATGAAAGCAGTGTGGAAATCAAAGCCCGGCTGGCCCGCGCACATATGAGTCTGTGATCATGGCAGGAATTCAGGCAGTCTGTGTGAAATGAGCTCAGACGCTGACGTGAGTTAATGACAGGAAGGGCTGGGGTGCCAGGACACTGCTCATCATCAGAGGCCGTCTCCCGTCACCAGGTTTGTCTCCTCAGGACTTCCTGTGTGCTTCCGTAATGACAAGCTGCACCTGACCGTCATTACACAGCACTGCTCACACAGGAACTCGGAGTAAGTGCTGCATTTTTCAAAATTAGGTCCCTTAGACTGTCTCTTCTGTGTCTTTTTTTAAAGCAGTAACACAATAGATGCATTCAGCAGGAATATTAAACGAAAAGTTTGGATCATTTCATGCGGGGTTGTATAAGGTGCTAATTGATAATCGTGTATTAGCTACAGTCAGTGGTGGAAAGAGTGCTGAAAAGCTGTACTCAAGTACTGGTACATTTCTAAAATATTACTCAATTACAAGTAATGATTTGTAATACATTATCAATAGCAACTAATCAATCAAAGAGGTGTCTGTTTCTTCAAATCTTCAGTCTAAAATGCTCCCGACTTTCGCTCCGACCCAAACTGATAGTTGAAAATGCTAAAAATCGATTCATCATTAATAATTTATAAGATACAAAACTTTTTTTTAGTTTCCTCATTCAATAAATGTCTCTGCCAGACAAAATAATGTCAAATAAGGTACAGTTACTGCAGTTTCTAGACTACAGAATAAATATTCATGGGTAAAGTTTTAACTGGTTAAAATCAATTGATGATTAATCGTTAACATCTTTACTCAAAACCTGCTGCTGCAGTGTTTAGTTTTTCGTCCGTATGTCCTGGTTGTCATTGACCTGTTTGTGATCAGATCACCTTATTGGCTACAAAACTGCAGATGAAAGGAGTCTGGTTGCTTTGGAGAGGACGATATTTGACATCGGTTTCCCATCAGAAAAGGCTGTCTGACGGCAAAGTAAAGCGGTGAAAATACTCTAAATATCATACAACTGATCTTTTCTCTATATTTTTTAAAGGTGGACCTCTTATTAAGTGGCTAATATACCTTTTGTTTGTGCTGGTGTCGCTCTCTGCTTCTCCAAACCAGGAGCATGCCAGCCGCCATCTACTATAGATGAATGACTATTGATAAGAACCTCATATAACCCCACTTCAAATAAAGTGAGCTATCTCTTCATCTCATTGCAGCCTAAAACTAGTTGATGTTCTGTGTGTATTTGGGTGAATGAACCATGCCCCAGCGTGACACGGACCTGTTGGTCGATCACACTGTGCAGGCTGGCACGAGGATCTGAAAGTCCCTCTTGTTTGTCACATATTGACCCACTTTGCCTGACAGCTTACAAATCAGAGCCATCAGACTATGTGCTCTGTGTGCGCTGTGTGTGTGTCTATGTGTGTGCGTATTTACACACCCTCCAGCGCCACCTCCTCTCACGGCGCTCCCCAAGAGGCTTCCAGGGCCTTACCTCATTTGCACTCATCACAGCAACTTGGGACTGGGTTGACAGGCTCATTTTCCCCACTCTGCATGGAGCAGCACAGCAGCGATGCCGAGGAACAACCAGGCACCCAGAGTGGTTTTATAATTAGCTACTTGCTCTCTGCCACTGATGTACAGGGAGCCGGAGCCCCCTTCTGCGTGTGCACTCAACATGTGCAAGCCACCGCTGGTGATATGTGGGTGTATGGTGGTATATGTTGAGACTGAGGTCACGGTGACAGGCTGGAGCGAGGTGAGAGGCAGAGGTGGGCGGCGCCGCGATCATGTGTGGAGATAGCGCTCGCCATCTCACTGCTCAGCGGGTGCGAATTGTGCCTGGGGCCAGTGGCTGATTGCTTTGATGTGGAATGATTGCATTTTATGTGGCTGCGAGGCGCTCGGACCACAGGCATGGCTCTGGTCGTGTTGTCAAATGGTCAGCCAGGCTTTGGTTAGCCAGTGCTGCGCCCCACTGGCTCACCAAGGGTCCGCCAGGGCCGGGGGCAAATGTAGCTGTTGCTACGTATATGTGTTTTATGCTGGAGCGAGAACTCAGCTGCTGGTTGCATCTCCTGGTAATGCATCCGAGATAAAAGAGCCTGGTCCTGGCAAGGAGGTGAAAATGAAACGGGGAGAAAAGGTCTCCAGCAAGGGCATCACCTCAATCCCTGAAGAAACTGTTCCTCCAATATCAGTGAGAGAGATGGGCAGTATTTCAAATAAATGTCTAAAAAAATTACTTTTGAGTATTTTGTTATTAAAAATATAAGGCACAGATCACCCTAAAATCAAAAATACACATATTTCCTCTGGCTTGTCGTGCTTTTTATCTGTCTAGATTGTTTTGGTGTGAGCTGCAGAGTTTTGCAGATAAAAAAGTAAAAAGAAAATGTTTGCTCGCAACAAGGTCTGTGGATTATCTTGAGTAACTGGGTCATGATTTCTGGAAAGAGACACCGCTGTTGAATTTTTCAAATGCATTTTCTGGGTTTTGAGCACCACGAGCCGAGTGTCGTTTAGTTCCATTATTTTGGAGAGAAAGCAGACATTTCTACAGCTCATATCTACAAAACGGCCTGAACAATGCTGCAGGTATGTATTTGTAAATACAAACCCCAGTTCCAAAAGAGTTGGGACGCTGTGTAAAATGTAAATTAGCGTCTTCAGTTCCCAAACACTTACTGAGCATTGTTAAAAGAAAAGGTGATGTATCACAGTGTTAAATATGCTTCTGTCCCAAGTTTTTTTTTGATTATGTTACAGGCATCAAACTCAGAATGAGTGTATATTTACAAAAAAACAACAAAGTTTATTGTTTCTGTTTTTATTTATGTTTTACACAGCGTCCCAACTCTTTTGGAATTGGGGTTGTGGCTTTAAGAAACAGCAGAGTGTGGGATAAAACAGAAAAACTTCAGAGGTAAGTGCAGCCACTATAATCTGCTGTTTTTATTGTTTTATTTTTATTGTTTTAAACATTGACTAGGATCTACAAGCCTTTTGTTGCAAGCTGTTCAGCACTACCTATATTATTGCATTCATAAAAACAAGCTCATACTCGTGGGCTCTGGATGTTATGAAGCCACACAGGACTACAAAGCACACAGAGCCTCATCTCAGCTCATCCTTCCTCTCTACCACCTCTGCACTCTTTTTTTTCTGGCCTCCACAGAACAGACAGCATCTGTTGTTCAGCCGCGCTCATACAGCGGATAGAACATCCACCGAGTGTAGAGGTGGAAATGGAGCGATCAATTAGATTTTAACAAATGACTTTCTGTGTATTACCCAGCAGCTGTTAAATCGGTCAACCTTAGCACACACACACACACACACACACACCCTCCTCCTCTCTGAGGGGACGGAGGAGAGGGCTCGTCTGCTCCGTGTGCTATATCATGGCAAACTGCAGAGAAAGTCAGCCATGGCCTCGGGCGGCAGTGTGCTACGCGTAGCGTGGCTGTGGACGGAGATGGAGGGACGGAGGACGGAGGATGGAGGTGGGTCAGTTGGACCCAAGGGGCCCCTGGTGGAGATGATGCGGGTACTGAGGGCCAGGAGATGGGCATGCTGCATATGGAGGTCCATGGTTACCTCAGGCAAAGGCCGGCCAGGCCATTTGTTCACTTCCTTTACTCTAAATAAAATATATCCTTCTGTATCTCTTACACACACACACTAAATGCAGAAACAAGTGTGCATGCACAGGCTCACTGCAGAAAGGACAGACCTACTTTAAGTCCTACCAGTAACCCCAGTCTTTAACCAGGGTTTCTATGCAGTACAGAAAAGTATGGATTTTTAGTAGTTTCCAGGTCTGGATCAGTATGGAAAAAAGAAAAGAGAATGTGGAAAATGATTTCTGTTGGAAACAGACTATTGTCTGTTTTCTAAAATATAGCGAAAAAAAATCTGAATTTCTAAAAATAAATTGATCTTATGAGTGCTTGTGGAGCAGCACTTGGAGCCCTGCATTCTCCAATAATTGACAGCAACACACTGAAACAGTAGTCGCTGTCAAAGTAACAGGCCTGTGTCATTTGAGGAAAATACAGGCTCTGCCTCAGCCTCACACTGTAATTTTGCAGCTTTAAATATCCCTAGAACACTTTTGTATTTTTTGCCACTGACCAGTTATGCAAACTAATGTCAGAGGACCCAAATAATGTTTTAATAATTCTTAATTTCAGTTCTCATCAGTCAGAAATATTTGTGGTTTTAAATGTTAATAGCTATTTACAGACTGTGTGGGCTAAAAGGCACAAGAAGCCTAATTTTCCTTCACAATAATAAATTACATATTTACCATCAGGGAGGCAAACTCAGTAAAATATGCAATGAATTAGATCAGTATATATAATATAATAGTACAATGAGGCCATCCAATTTGAGCATTTATAGCAAAAGTTTTTCTCTGACGGGGGTGTCCAACTTTCTGTGTAGGAAACATCACAATATGTAAATTCATGTTTTCCCAGAACTGGTTTGATAATCCTAAATATAAAGCCTGGCTGGCTGAGGATTCAAAATGGGAAAAGAAAGCTGGATGTCACATATGGTCTGAAAAATCAACCCAGAAATCTGGACTTTTGAGTCTGGAAAAGTCTGGAATTTTGAAAAGGAAAATGTGCAGGAACCCTGTATAACTCCATTTATAATTTCCATTTCATGATTAAATTGTGTGATAATTAGTAAGTACTGTTTTCATGTAGTGGGTGGTAATTACCAAGTAACATATTTGAAATTTCTTATAAATTACCCACAAATTACCTCTAAATTTCATGTGATAACTAGCATGTACCATTTTGATGTTGTGTTCATACATATGAACTTTATTTGAAATAAACCACAAATTTACCCCAAGATTACCACCAACTACATGAAAATGGCTCTTTGCTAATGATCACATACTTAAACATGAAATTTAGGTGTAATATGTGGGTAATTTCTGATAAATTTCAAATATGGTACATCACTCACTACATAAACAAGGTGCTTTCTAATTATTACATAATTAACCATGAAATTTGGGGCTATTTCTAAGAAATTCCAAATATATTACCACCTATTTACCATGAAATTATGGGACCTGGAAATTTAAGTGTTACCCATCCAGACTATATCTGTCTTCATAAACTGATCCTTTACTCCTGATCAAAACAAAGTTAATGTGAACAGCTGGAGTCACAGTATTGCTTGGTGAAGGGTCAGTTGAGGATGTGTTTTGCGAATGTAAAAGGGCAAAAGCGAGTATGTTACCAGAGGCAACGCTGTACCACAGAGGGTTAAGGGCACAACTCTGCGACTCAGCTCCCTAAATGATGTAGTTTTACGCTGAAGTGCTACTAATGGCCCAGCAGAACGTCTTAAAAGGCCACTTAAAAGCTAGCAGGCCCATAAACTGCGTGACACACAGCAGTGGGATCCGACCATACTCATTTGACGGACTGTGGCGGTTTGTGTGTGCGAGTCGGAGACATGGAGGGGGACGAGACAGACAGACAGACAGACAGGCGGTGTATAAGGTGTGAATGCATTTGCAAGCATGGCTACACCATTTGACTTGCTTTGTATTGTCACCTTTGAGTTGACTCGATATATTTTCCAGTTGCGAGCAGAATGGAAATAGGCGAGAACGCTTGGATGTGTGATGATGCAAGAGGAAGTTATTCTCACCTCAGATACAAAGAAAAATCCATAACAGATCAGACTTCTGACGTGCATGTCCTCATCTCAGGTTAGGACTCTCAGGACTTTATTCCCTGGAATAAAATAAAAAAACAACATCTTTTTCTGTTGCAATTCAGAACTGTCGTCAGTACTTTAAACAGTAGAAAAGAACTACATCTTTCCAACTGCAGATCACCTCACAGGTACTAATCACTGAGCACAATGGAGCAGAAAGGCTCCACTCACAGAAAGTACAATATAATAACCAAGTGCCCTATAGATGCCCTAACCCTTATAGTTTCAGAGAGTTTCAAGTCATATTGGTCTGAACAAATATATATTTATGGAGATAATGTTTTGCAGAAGATTGTGTCTGGAGATTTTCTACTAGTGTCAAACTTTCTAACTTCACTGTATTTGTTGTAAAGTGGTTTACTTTTAACAACCAGATTCAGGCCAAGTTGGAATCACCTGCTGGATGTTAAAGGATAATTTAATGTGGAGTTGTATGAGTATTAGCTACAGTAGATGGCGGTCGACACGCCCCCAGTTTGGAGTTGTGCCGATGTCCACTCTCTGTTGCTGCTGCTACTCTGTGGGCAGAAAGACAGAATCCAATCTGTCATAAGCTTTCCATTAATTTGGCTGTTTTAAAATGCCTGGATGAAAAATTCAACTCAGTCAGTCATGCATATTTAATGAAAAATGCAGAAAAGCACACACAAACTAAAAGAAATTAATTTTCTAGTGTTTATAATTGGGAAAAACAAGAAACAAAAATGCAGGAAACAAACCACCGACATGTTAAAAATGTTTAAAGGGCAGAGATCGGCACCAGCACGGGAGCTACAAAATGTACTGTTGTGGTCAGGGTCAGCAGCAAAAGATATTTTAGTCACTTTTAAAAAGTCCAGCTGTAAAAAATCAACCACTTTACTTCGCCATCAGACAGCCTTTTCTGATTGGAAACCAACATTATATATCGCTCTGGTTGCTGGTCTGCCGCTGCCTCGATTTGTTAGTTTGTTTGTGTCATTGTGTGACTTCTGTGTTTTAAAAGGTTAGTTTGGATGCACTAAAGTCACAAAAAAACTAACAGATGAGGCAGTGGTAGACCAGAAACTGACTGATTTCACATGTGGAGTTTGGTTGCTTTGGAATCGAGTCGTATTTGGCTTATGTAAGTGTGGTTTCCCATTAGAAAAGGCAAGTCAAATGCCCTCCATGGCATTTGAATGGGGTATCAAAACGGGCCCCGGGGCTAAATTATTAAAGGCCGTGCTATTAATAAGCGCCGACGTTAACGGTTCTTTTATCTGTACTTTTTAATGTTTTGGTGCAATTCATTATTACACAGCTGCAGCACAGCCTCTCCTCTACTGTTTCTGTGTCAGGGCAGCTCCTCCACACACACACACAAACACACAGAGTATTTTATCTAATCTCCCACCAATATTGCATGTGATAAATGCTTGTAATACAAGGTCTGTAATGTGGGGTCATTTTGTGATGACGTGCACCATAAATGTTGCTCAACGTAAACTCAGTATTGATTTGTGATTCATTGTTGTCACACTTTTACTTCATTCCCAGTGAAGAAGCTAATGTTTGTATGCATTAATCAGTATGTGCATGATGATGTTGTCAGCACTATACAATTCTATTATTCTGAAGTGTCTGTGGTGACTTGGCTTGCAGCTAATTGGCTTCATGTGTGTTTAATCAAGCCTCAGAACACTGATCAGGTGCACCTGTAGCAACCCTTAAAACGGTGAGGCTCATCGTGCTCGCTTCATTCTGCACTGAGCTAAGTCCAACACCGACTGAAATGTTTTCCCTTTTGGCTCATTTTTCACTGTTTGTACAGCCCTGCAATGAATTTAAAGTCATAGTCCATCCAAAAATGAAAATCCAGTCATTATCTGCTCACCCTCATGCTGATTAAAAGTCAGGTTTAGCTTTTTAGTCCACAAAACACTGCTGGAGTTTCACAGGAAAGCAGCGTTGCACAATCTCCCAAACAACTGAAGTTAAGTGAGTTTTCAAACAGACAAAACAACTGAGAAAAAAAACATAAAATGCAAACCACACACACCCAGTTCAGACTGTGTGCACGCACACGTGAACTTGTCTCCAAGTTAAGGATCTGCGGTAAAGATTCAGGCTAAAAAACATGGTGTAAATTATGTCTTTTAAGTAATCTTGGCATACTGGGGCTTTAAGAGACGTGAGTTACACCAGACGAGCAGTAAGGAGGCATTTTATGTTTTATGTTTCTGCAACGCTGTTTTCCTGTGAAACTCCAGCAGTGTTTTGTGGACTACAAAACTAAACCTGACATTGAATCGGCATGAGAGTGGGTAGATAATGACTGAATTTTCAATTTTGGGTGAAATATCCCTTTAATAAGAAACATCTAAAATCAAGACTCAACTCTGAACCATTTATTTTCTGTCTGCGAGGCCTCCTTCACTGACGTTTTTGTGACTACCACTTCAGAGAAAAAGACAAACAAATACCTCCTAATGCAACCCCGCATTAAATAATCTGAACTATCCCTTTAAATATTTTTAACATGTCAGTGCTTTGTTTCCTGCATTTTTGTTTCTTGTTTTTTTTCCCATCTGTAAACATAAGAAAATTAGTTTTTTTTTTAGTTTGTTTGCTTTTTCTGCATTTTTCATTAAATGTGCACGACTGACTGAGATGAATTTTTCATCCAGGCATTTCAAAACAGCCAAATTAATAGAAAGCTTATAACAGATTGGATTCTGTCTTTCTGCCCACAGACCAGCAGCTGCAGCAGCGGCGGCGGCGGTGGCGGCGGCAGCGAGCGGACATCCGCACAACAAACATTGCTGCTCTGACTCATCCTGATAAAGCAAAAGGTAATTTTGTTTATGATGAGAATTACTCTCCAAATTAATTTCCACAGCAATTAATCTTGATGCCTCACCTATAAGATGCATTCTGCTCTTTGGGGGAGGTGATAAAACGCAAAATAATTGAATTGATTATTTAATATATTTTTGTAATGACCAAGCTGTAATGGAGTTTTTTTTCCATTATGAATGGCCCGTGTTGTCTGCGATGTTCAATAGCCGGTGGGCTCACAGATTTTTAATAAATATCCCTCTATTGTGCTTTATTCCATAGGTGAAGCTCAAGTATTGCCTCTCGTGCCTTTCATATCCCCTTCCCCCACTCAGTCACCCAGTCCCAAGCCCCATAACCCCATTGAGGAGCTTCTCTTAATTAAACCTTTATTTATCTACTTGATTGGTATAGAAGAGGGGACGGGGTTAAGTCTGCCGTTCCCTATCTCATATTGGGACTTGACTGGTTTCATCCCGAGGGAATAAAGCTTTATAATCTGAACATCAGGCCTGCTCGGTGCTATGGTTTGCATAGGCGCAAACACGACACTCTGAGAAATAAGGGTTCCAAAACGGTTCTTCCTGAAGGGCTGAGGTTCAAGAACTATTTTTCTTTGAAGAAAGGATTTGTCAAGGGTTCTTTGTAAGACTAAAGGTTCATTTAAGAACCCTTTGCATCAAAAGAAACGTTTTTGGAAGAGAATATGTGAAGAATTCATAAAAGAGCCACCTTGGGTGGGTTCTAGATAACACAAAATGTTTCTCAGTAGAATCCCTGGATGGGTTCGAAATAAAACCCTTGCACCCTGAAAGAGTTCTTGGTAGAACCCCCTGGGCGGGTTCTAGATGAAACCCTTGCAATCTAAAAGAGTTCTCTGTAGAACTTCCTGGGTGAGTTCTAGATACATCCCTTGATATATAAAAGGATTCTTGGTAGAACCCCTTGAGTGGGTTCTAGATGAAACCCCTACAATATAAAAGGGTTCTCGGCAGAACCCCCTGGTTGAGTTCTAGATAAAAATCCTTTAGATTTTAAAAGAGAGTTGGTTCTCGATAAAACCCTTGTGATCTGAAAAAGTAGAACCCTTGAACCCTTGAAGTCTAAATGAGTTCTCAGTCGAACCACCTGATTGAGTTCTAGAGAAATCTGTGGAATATAAAAGGGTTCTTGGTTGAACCCCCTGGGTGGGTTCTTGTTAGCACCCTCAGAAGGTGGATACGTTATTGATAGAGCCTGCAGAGAGAATACTGGGTGGAACTATTATGCCATAGACAGGTTCTCTGTAGAACCTCTCATGGGGGGTTTTGTGTGAAACCTTTCACAGATGGTTCTAGGTATAACTCTTCAGGTTGAGTTCTAGGTACAATATACTGTTAAAGGGATCCAAGTTAAACTTTCATGAAGGTTCTACCAGGAACCAAAAAGGGCTCTCCTACGGGCACAAGCTGAAGAACCCCTTATGGTTCTCGTTGGAACCTTTATTCCTCAGAGTGTTGGGCCTTAATAATAAGGAGGTGAGACAGCCAGTCATCCTATGCAGAGACGGAAACTAATGAGCTGGGGTTTGTGAAACAGAGACGAGAGTAAAGATAGAACTGAGGAACAGAAGGTGGAATGAAAATGATAAACAAAACAGAGCAATTCAGACCTCATAAAGATTCTCATATTTTTACCTCCTGGATGAAATAATGCAAAAATGCATCTGTCTGGGGCTGAATCATGGCGCCTTCACAGTAGCACACTACGGAGGAAAAGCAAGTCTTATTACCTTGGACATTTTATTTCAGTGACTGGGGGGCAGAAAGCAATTACATTAACAGCAGTGAAGAACAAATCTTTTGAAGGTGAACAACACTGAATTTTAATATTGGAATATTTGTGCTACACTCAGGAGTTGGAGTGTGATGCATTTTTTTCATTTAGAACTTTTAGCACTACTGTGAAACATGCATCAAACGTCCACACTTATTGGCTCGGCTCTCAGGGTTTGTTGTCGGGTTTCGTTCTCGAAATTATGCAGACTGTCACCGGACTGCACACATTGCCGCTCCCCAGTTTGCCAAATTTCACCCCAATTTATTTCAGCTTGACCATCAGTGGTGGGTCACTGCTTGTCCTACGCGTTACAGGAGAATGTAAATGTGCCGCTGGCGAATGCATAAACAAAAAAACAACAGCAGAGAGACTGGAGGATTCAGCAAATTAGCTTGTCAGTGGTGAAAGTTCTGTACCTGAACACAAGTCCTGTATCGAAACTACTTAAAAGTCCAGTTTGTAAGATATACAGGAGTTTATTGGCAGAATAATATTGCAAAAAATGTAATATAATATTCATAAGATTGTATTCAGAAGTGAATAATCACCTGAAAAAATGAGCTAGTCCACTTTCATTCCTTACATTTCTTAAAAATTTGAAATAGAATCATACCAGGGACACTGGATTTTTTTAAAAATCATACTAAACTGTGTGATATTCATGTATTTCTATTAAACTGAATTGCCTGGATATCTAAAGTTATTATCAACAATTTACAACTATTTGAGAATGTTTGACACTATAGCAGGTAGCAAAATTGAGCACCAACATACTGTTTCCAACTGGGAACTCGAAATTCCGACTTTATAGTTTAAATTGAACGCACCATAATGCATTGGAACTGCAAGGAGATGAAGAGAGAGACAAGAATGAGGAGAGAAGTGAATGTAGCGCAGATCTGTTTTTAACTGTAACAGAGACTCTAGTCTGCAGTGTCGTTCATACTTTACACTAAATGCTGCATGATTTTTTATATCATATCAAAGTTTCTATATCATGTCTACATTTCTGTCCATATTTACACGCTCTCTCTCTGCAGCAATCACACTTTTTAACCAGCTGACCATGTGAGCATCATTATCACTCTCAGGAATGAACAACACTCTTGTTTATGTTCATTAATTGCAAAGTGACTTTCTGAGTTCGCCATTCACCAAATCCTGTTCAATGAACGCCGCTCATTTAGTGCTTTAATGCACAAAACTATATAAGTAGACACGGCATTGACAGCTTCAGCATCTTGCTACGATAATAATAATGATACATTTTATTTATAAAGCGTTACGAGGCGCTTCACAAGAAAAATACAGAGAAATAAAACCTCAATTAAAGATCACATCGTACACGGTAAAAACAATATAAATGGAGACAGGAAAGCAAGATATAAAAGAACAACATTAAAATATTTAAATCTACATAGAATTTACATAAACATTTACATTAAAATTATTATACAAATGCTCGTCTGTACAGGTGGGTTTTTAGAAGCTTTTTAAATTGATTCAGCTGCTCTGATGTTGAGGGAGGATTTGTTCCATGATGTTGGAGCTAAATCAGCAAAGGCATTATCTGTTTTTGTTTTAAGCCTGGACCTTGGCACGTCTAACAAAAGCAACATCAACAGCAAACATCAACTTTGCTGTCACACGGGACAGGGCAGGGCTGGCCAGTGAACAAATACGTGTAAATGAGGGAGCTGCCGTACATGTGGATTAAAAAGCACCGTAACATTTACACTTCTCATCTGATGTCAATGAGTCATGTTGTATTCAAGGACTGAGGAGGAAAAAAGGTCGGTCTTGACCGGTCCAATATGGCGGCAACACTGATGTATTATCAAAAGGCCAATGCAACGTCTGCGAGTTCCACGGCCACCATTGCTTCTCCCACACCAGGCACGTCCAAACTATTCCACAAAGGGTCGAGTGGCTTCAAGTATTCGCTCCAACCAACCAACAGTACACCTGATTCAACTAATCAGCTGTTTGAAGATGAAATTAGTTCATTAAATGAGTCGAGCCTCGTGCACTCTGGCTCGGTAGGAACAAAAATCTGCAGCCACATGGCCCTTCATGGAGGGGGAAATTGAGACAAGTCTTCCTACACATTAGTCCTTTAAAGAAATAGAAATATTTACCTTAAAGCTGCATTATAGATGTTTTCCACACCAGCTACTTTGACACGAAACAGAAGGTAAACACAGGTGTTACTAATTAAGGCTCTGTTCCATTCAGGTCAAACAGAGACAGGGTGCTGCTATTGTGCATGTTGTCTCACTGGAAAGGCTCAGCTACATGAAATGGAATGAGACCATAATTAGTATCATTGATAGCACTAGTGTTTACCCTACTGTTTCATGTCTATGTGACCGCTGTGAGAAAAGGTCTATTGACTTTCTGGCCACTTGTGGAAAGTGCAAGAAGCTGTAAACACAGCACTGACATATTATCACCACATGAAGTTGACATGACGACGTTAGCAAACAGTCGCCTGTTTGCACATCTAGCAACATTATCACTTATATGGAGCCTCAGCGACAAATGTAAGTCCAGTATTCACTGTTTCCACCAACTCCTGAGGGAAATATGTCGGTTCACCATGTACTCCAGCCTTTTGCTAACTTTGTCTGTGGGTTTATCAGAGCATTTGAGTTGAAAAGAGCTGCCTACTGTGGCCGAAAATGGCACCATGACAGCGGTGAAAATGAACCAAAAGAGTAAAGGCCAGTGCAGGCCTTAAAGGGACATTCCACCCCAAAACCAAAAATGCATGTTTTTCCACTCACCTGTGGTGCTGTTTATCCATTTAGATTGTATTTCTTGGATATATGGAACAGCTTGTGGTGCTCAAAGCGCCAAAAGATGCATTACAATAAGGTCAGTGCACTGTGTCCTGCACCGGGTTGGGTACCCATTGGTAAAAATGAACTAATCTCAGGTGGGCAGCAGGTAAAAACAATAACGTAAAACATACAATACAGTAATACGTTTTTCCCCAGTACCAAGTCTAATCAGCTGCCAAGATTTTATTGTAAAAATCTCTGACACAACCTTTGACCTCACATTTTGCCAAACAATGGGACATCACTGTCTGATCTGACAGCGATGAAGACTAGCTGAAAGCTAAAACTGATTACATAAAGGCAAAAGTAGCCAGCAGAGGTTGTCAAATTGTGGACAGCACATCGCTGGATGTCAAGTTGGATGAGGATTTTGCTGCCTGTAAAAAGTATTAGCTTTGGATAGCCACAAACAAGGCTCATCATCACTATGGAAACATTTACAGCTGCAGGAGCAAAGGCGCTGCGCCAACTGAGAACACAAGTGAGTGACTGCATGTGTGTTTAATCACAGGTGCTGGTTGGGTCACAGGGGTTATATTCACGGCTCTGGGTGCACCGTGAAAAAAAAATAGTTGAGATGACTTAAAATTTCAAGACAACGGACTGCAATAGATTTGAGTTTTGAGACCAATTCAAACTCTTAAGTTTTGAAATAAACTTTATAAAGTTTCAACCTATGATTTTTAGCTGAGATAATTTACTTTTCTTCTTTAAACTTGAATCTTTGAGTTTTAGAAACTAAAAAAAAATGGTTGGTTGCAGCTCATTGGTCACAATGTTTTGAGCACAATGTGGCTGCAGAGTTGACAGAGTTTGTGCAAAGTTTGTACATGCAAAACTGGACCTGTGCAGGACTCATAACTTCTGCAAAGATACTTTGCTGTTGTATTTTTCCAATATACATTTTGGTGCTTCAAGAACAATGAGACAGGTTGCATCTAGTTCCATTTTATTCGAGAAAAGGCAGACATCTCTAGGGCCAATATCTCCGAAACACAGCAACTCACACCAGAACCATCTAGATGGACAAATAGCACCACAGGTTAAGAGGAAAAATATGTAGCTTTGATTTTGGGATGAACTGTCCCTTTAAAACCACAACAATGAGCTGAAATGACCTAATAGCTCTGCATTGCTTGAAATTAAGTAAGTAAGATTTAGTAAATTTCGATACTCTTTGTAAGGTTGAATTGTTGAATTAGGTCTCCTACATAAAAAGATCATTTTGGACACATTTCATCAGTGCAATAACCATGAGCATCATGCTTTGAACTTCCTGTATTTGGGCCACTTTACATCAACCTCTAGTTTGGCACATAATGACTCTACATCAGTGTGACAAGAGAAAAAGATAACTGCACCTCATGGGAGACCCTCATTTTCTTGGTGAGTAATTTAAAGGTTAAACTTCAAAGGTTAAGCCAACATTTAATCCCATAGGGCACAAACAGTGCTGCTGCTGCAGTGGTCTCTGTAGGCTGAAGCTCTTAAACATCCTCTTCTCCTGCCACACCCCCCAGCAGGTGTTTCACAATTACAGCTGATGGAAAACACCTGCTGTGACATCAGTGATTGAAGTGTGGCCGGAGGTGCCACATTTTTCTAAAGCACAGGGAGCAGCGCAGCAGAAACTTTGTAATTACATATAACTATATGTTCTGGCTTGTGAATTGGTCCTTTTCTCCTTTAAATACTGTTGATTATTTTATTTTCAACCTTAACCGTACTTCCACATTAGGTTCGCTAACAGTTGCATGGCAACCGAGTGCTCTATGTACAAATTATGCTGTCAGGGTTACCAGTGACATTCAAACTCTCACCTTCATTTTAGCTGGAGAAAAATTACAATCCTACATGTTCACAGCCTCAGACTGTAAGATGTATTCTCATGTTGCAGCTGGGTTTACTGCTCCATTTGTCTCTTTCTTTAAACTAAAAACACCCTGCATCCTGGTTCATGTAACAACAATAATGCACACTGATTCAAGAAACATAACTGCATAAATTAAAGGTTTGCAGATTAGTTTTATTTAAATTGTTATTTTCCATGTATTTTTAAAATGTAAGCATGATCTTGACTGAGGATGTTATTTTGCGGCTGCAAATTTACATTTCTGTTGCTAAAAATACAGTTTAATTAACCTTTACCATTGTTGATGATTAAATAAATGTGTTGTGACATGTAGCTTTCACTGTTATCAAATGTTTTGTATTTTGTGGGAAGTATTAGGAACTTTTGACAACTCATAATTCTCCCGTGCAAACAAGGTTCATAAATAGATTCACTCTTTAAACTTAAAGACTCAAATTTATTAGTAAAGCACATTTGAACTTGTTAAGGTACACTCCAAAAACAAAAATACAAGAAAACATAAGTTATGGGCACAAATAATCAGACATGGGCATAGTCACAGGGTACGTCAGGAGGATTTGAACAATACTGAAAAAAGATTTTTGAGCCTGGACGAGGCAGCAGCCATAATCACATAAACTGACACTGATATGATCACATCAAATTAAAGTCTGAGTCAGTGATTTGTTTAACCAATTAATTACAGGTATATATTTCAGCAATTTTAGGTATATTTGTATCTAAACATGAACATCTTGTGCATTTTTCAGCTCATTCTGTTTCAAAACACAGGAATGTCTCAGTACTGCGTTTAGACGAACCTTTAATAGAAACAGTAAACTTAATTTCAAGCAACATTTTCATATTGACCCTGAATTAAATGCCTTTGTGTCTGTCTCTGCCTGCCTGCCTGTCGGTGTCTGAGTTAATAAGGACGTTTTAAATATCTTTATAAAAAGTTTTGCTTGTTTGTCAGACTGTGACTGAAAAGAAAAAAAACATTTAATGAGAGCAAAATTCATCTACTGATGGAAAACTTTCACAGGAGACAGAAGGTTATCGAGTGTTTCATGTGGTAAAGACAATAACTGTAAAAGTTTCAGCATAACTTTAAATTGTTCTTTAATGTTCAGCTCAACTTTGCATCCTGGTGCCGCCTATTAGGTGTAAAAGGAATATTAACAATGAAACAAATCATTCTGTGTATAAAAATGTTCAAATGCTCATATAATCCACTGAGAACTTTGCAGATCTGAAGCACATTTAGCCTCTTTCAGCTCATTGTTTTGGTGCCCAAAACATAGGTTATGGTTGAGTCTCAATGTTCTTACCAATTCATGTTTATCTGGGACATTTTTAGGAAATAAGCTCAGACAAAAAGTGTTTTTCTTACATTTGAGTCTGAAATGTCTGACCTCGACTGTACTGACTCGTCAATAGAGACGTGTGTTCACATTCCTCTGCTGAATGGGCTGATGTCTGTACACTTTGCTAAAATCTTTGATTCAAATGTACCTGGTCAAACTAGATCTGGTTTGTCAAAAATGCAAAAGCCAATCACCCTCTAATATGCAAATGCAAGCAATTCAACCTGAAACCTTCCACGTAGGGCGGGCCTGTCAGTAGCAAGAGTTAGCGTTAGCTGTGTCAGCCACCGCAAGCTAACAAGCTAACAAACAACATAAACAAATAAAAGATGATAACTACACTTAGCATTATGGTATATCTCTTAGTTGCTGATTTCATCTGAGTCTCTTCTGACACTTATTGCTTGAGATGGCAGTCCTATTATACTTTATGTGTCTGCGAGTGTGTGAGGTTCTGCTAGGGTTTCATCAGACGGTGTGGACATCCACGTACCCCCAATTTGCTGTGACAGCAGGGAACATGTCCTCAAGCAGACTCCAGATCGTAATATAAACAGAACTAATAGGTGTCCGGAGCTGTCAGTGTACATGTCCGTTCAGTAACACAATACAGCCCTTAATCTGTAATGTTTCCTCTTATGCTAATGCTAGCCATGTTGATGCTCACTGCTCTTTCGCCAGTCAACCTAGAGCAGACAGAAACCGAGCGCAATCTGAAATCCACGCCCGACATCAACACAAAACTGACTTTTCAGTACAGAGAGCGAGGGTTAACATCGGCCATGTCAGCCACATCCAGTTACAAGCTAACAAGCTAACAAACAACATAAACAAATACAACTCAAATACCAAAAATGTTGGGACATTGTGTAAAAAGTCAATTAAAAAAAGAATGCAATGATTTGCAAAAACTTTTTGACCTGTATTCAATTGAATACGGTACAAAGTCGATGGGAGACAGGTCTGGACTGCAGGCAGGCCAGTCTGGTACCTGAACTGTCCGTTGTAACATGTGTCTTGCTGAAATAAGCAGGGACATGTCTGAAAAAGAAGTTGTCTGGATGGCAGCATATGTTGCTCCAAATGAAAACGTGTTTATACCTTTTAACATTAATAAGACCTTCACAGATGTGACAGTTACCCATGATGCCATGGGGCACTAACACGCCCCTATAATCATCACAGATGCTGTCTTTTGAAGTTAGCGCTGGTAACAATCTGGATGGTCTTTCTCCTCTTTAGGCCAGAGGACAGGATGCCCATGATTCACAAAAACAATCTGAAATGTGGACTCGTCAGACCACAATACGCAACAAACAGCTGAAACGCCAACAAAATGCCTGTGAAAGGAAAAGATATATCGAAAAACTCAGTGTTGTCTGTCTATCTCAAGTGTCCCTTCCCATTACCACAAACAAAACCAAGGCTTTCATAGGTTAGTTAGCTTCAACCTCTACAGTTTTTCTGGACAAATGAGGCATTCAGGCTCCCACAGGTTTTCCATTCCTCCTGCTGATGCCTCACATCTTATTGCCTGGAACTACTTTTGTCTTCTGAACAAGTTCTTAACAAGTTTTTAACTTGTTATGAAACAATCTCAGTTTTTTACTGATGCCTCTATATGACCTACATAACTTAACAAGGCCATCAGCAATAAGATTGGCTATTTCTGTACAGTTATTCTTAATGGCTGGATCGGATTCGCTTTGAAATCAGATGAAACAAGCCTGTTTTTATATTTTCTCAGGCAAAGTTATAGTGAGTGGTACATTAGCCAGTTAAAAAGAAGCAGGAGGATATTTTTATTTAGATAATTTTATTTTTGACGTTATATATTGTTGTTATTGCGGTGGAAAGACTACTGCTTTTGCCCACAGGGGCCTAAAAAAATCAATACAATATGAAAGTTCCTTCTAATAGCTTTAAACGTTCCGTTTTTCTGTTCAGAAGCTTATATTTACTTAATTTGGGGGGGGGTCTTCACCCTGTTTGTTGTGCATCCCAGCACACAGCAGCTTTTAGACACTTTTCTGTTGTTTGCTGGCAGACGGAAATGACAACGAGGCACCTTCACGCAACACAAAGTCACTGGACGGTGATGAAAACCATGTCATAGCTGAGTCTTTTTGCATAATCCTGTCTGGAAGGAAACTTTATTGAAGCTTTAAAAACCTAGACATAATCCGTCCAGCCATCTATTGTTGTGTCACTTATTCTCTACTGCTGATAAACAATGGTTGTTTCTCATTATTGGTCTGTGTATTTAAAGACCTGCCAGTCGACATCACACCTTCCAATTCGTCTTTCTTTTTTTGAGTCTTTTGTTCACAGAGATCACAGATTGCAGGGAGGTGACACAGAAAGGTTGCGGGTCTGTGCTCATGTAATATGTAACAGTTAAATATACAGTACATCACTTTGCATTAGGTCATGATGTGTTGTGCATTATTAAACATGAGTTGTGTAGGCTCCCCTCTTGTGGTTTGTATTCCCAGGACATCCTGTTTCCAAGCACATTTCGTTATCAGCTCAGCCCCTGGTGGCCAAGACGTGAAACTGCACTAAACCTAAAAATAAATGTCAAGTGACCTCTCATTAAACATTCCTCTGTCCCTCCTCACTCCCCCCCGCCCCCCTCCAAACCACCTACCCCATACCCTCCTCACCCCCCGCAGAGAACAGCTTAGGTCATTACAGTCTGCTGTCAAAACCTGTGACCGCTCCGCGTTGGAGCCGCCAGGATTAAGGGCTGTGAAAACAAGAACAAGGAGGGAAAGGAGGTGAAAGCTGACAGAGGGAGCAAGGCCTTAAATATTTTCTCTTTCTTCCCGTCTTTTTTTCCCCCGCCACAGTTGACCGCGTGCTGATTCTTGCAGCTACTTTGCGGCGGACTGCACTAATGTGAAGGGATATGGAGTCACATGGAAAACACGGAGAAAGAAGGAGGCTGGTGCACAGAAAGTGAGGGGCAAACATCTCCCGACTGTTGAGTCGAGCTGTCACTGCTGCCTACTACATCCTGCACTAACTATACAGCTATTTAAATAGTTTTTTAAGGAAAGACTTGGTGGAGTGGTACCTTTTTAAAGAAAAAAAAATGTCTTGGCTGCAACAAAATGTTAATGTATTGGGCTGTTAGTAGCAGCCTGAGATGCTGACCTGGGTTATATATCTCTGCTTGTGTTTTTACCTGCTTGGCATGCTAAATGGATGAGGCTTACCCCAAGTGATGACAAATATTCACACTATTTGGGTAATTCATAATGACTGTCAACTTATCTGACCTCTAGACCTCACAAATCTGATGCTTCATGCAGTTTTAGAAAATATTCAACTGAGATTGGGGGAAAAATGCAGCAGGATGATAGAGGGATAGTTTGGATTATTTGAGGTGGGGTTATATGAGGTATTCATTTATATTCAGTGTTTTAGCGACAGTAGATGCTGGTCGGTGCGCCCCTGGTTTTAAGAGGCAGAGAGGGGCACCAGCATGGAAACTAAGCAATGTGCTGCTGTGGACAGGATCTGCAACAAAACGTATTTTTGGCCACTTTGAAAAAGGCCAACCTAAAAAAAATCAATATCAATTTCAGTGTGTGCTATATTTACAATATTTTCAGGAGCCAGCCATTATGAAAAACAGATATTGCTCTCTCCAAACCAACCAAACTCTACAGGTGAAATCAGTCATTTTACGTCGTGAGTTCCTGTCCTACCGCTGCCTCAGTCGACCATTTTGTGCAACAATTGCCGCCTTCAATTGCAGCTCATTTACTCGTGGGAAGTTGTGTACTTCACAGCTATGATACAATTTCCACTCGGGAGGTCAAGAATACCACAAGAGAGAGGTGTTCATATGAACGCTCCTCGTGAACGCAGTAAACACGACCCAATTTGAAGGCAGGAACAGTGGTGAGTTCAACCTCCAGGCTGGAACCAGTCATTGAAGTCTATTTTGATTTGCAAGCTAGTGCATGTGTTGCAGACTTTTGGGTGGGTTGTACCAACGTTCACTGAAGCGGTCTTGCAGGTAGGCGGATGTCAGTATGATTACCTCGTGTGCCGACCGATCTACTGTCTACTGAAATTTCTGAAATTTAATTAATAAAAGCTCAAATTAATGCTGAATGTTGGCTGAATGAGTAAGTGTCTGTTTATGAGTCATAAGTAATCATTAATAATCTTTTAAAAGGAGTATTTATTACGGTTAAACTGAGCAAAATGTTAATGGAGTCTGGCAGGCGGTGAGACAGACATCTCCAGAGTGTGTAGTTTCAGAGCAGTGGGCAGGATAACAAGCTCATCTTTACATTGACAGACAACTGACAGTTATAAACAGCTGATCAACTTACAGTGAAGGACTCATCCTCGCTTGTTATTGTCAATTTACAATGTTGCACTCGTCTTGCACTCCTGCAGTGTTCCTGCAGCCCGCCTGACCTTCTTTGTGTCAGGGGGCAGGAGGAGACAACTCGCTAAAACCATAGACTGTATCTTAAATAGGATTTCTTCCTATTTAGTGTGCAGTGTATGGCTCCTTCTGGCTATTTGGACTGCAATACTCATTTCTGGACATGCAATTGTTACATATTACGCCTTTAAGGAAGTGTGTGTGTGTACTGTACGTGCATATGGTTTTGTGTGTGTGCATTTGCATTCAGAAATTGTCAAGCTTGACAACAACAGCAAATTGCATTCTGAATCAGACACTTAGGGGTTGAAGGGTTGAGGCAGCGTTGTTGCATCATACCCGCGTGTCTTTTTCTCCTGCCATATATATGTGATGTTATCTGAAAAGTGAGATCAAGCCATGCAGGTGTCAGCAGGCGCTGGGAGAATATTTGACTTTATCGCAAACCGTTTACTTCTATGTTGACACCATCAGGAATTTTCAATTTCAGCCCAACAAAAGATCCCCCCACTGCCTTTTCCTTGTCACTGGGGAAAGTACAATATTTCCTCTTTTTAAAAGCGCAATCCTAACTGGATGCATTCCTTCCTGCCCTCCATATTAAATCAGCTCCGGCAAATTGGACAGCATAAAGCTGAACCATGCCTCCATTACTCACCAACATTAATTTGAAATGAGTGTGAAATCATTTTTCTGTTTGGACCTGCTGTCCTGTGGAGCAGGCCTGTTTGGTGTTTTATTTACCGTCACCTCTGTGCCCAGAACTCTGTTAATCCTCTGTTTGTGTTCAAACACCTTCGCTGGTTGCTCTGCGTCAGTCTGTCTCCACGCTGGCTGCTGTGAGCAGTCTGTCTCGCTGGCTGCCAGCGGAGCTGATCTGGCAGGCAGCCTGCTGTTGGGGACGATGCCTGATTCCAGAGATGTGTGACAGCGGATAGTGGATCAGTATTGTCTGTCTGCCCTGCTGCCTGCCTCCCTGAATATCTGTGCGTCTGTCTGCTACTGTGCAAGTCTGCTTTTCTGTCTCTACATCTGTCTGCCTGCCTGTCGGGCTCTGAGTTACCAAGGATGTCTTAAACAGCTTCATAAAAAGCATTATTCACTTGGCAAGCTTTTCTTTATTTGATTTATTCAAGACTGGAAATATACTTAAAGGGACAGTTCACTCTAAAATCAAAAATGCATATTTTTCCTCTTCTCCTGTAGTACTATTTATCCATCTAGTGTGTTGCAGAGTTTTTGAGATATCGGCCGTAGAGATGTCTTCTTTCTCTCCAGTATAATGGGACTAAATGGTGCTCAGCGTGTCATGCTCAAAGCAACCAAAAAATACTTTTGAAAAACCTTCTAAAGGTCATGTCCTGGTTACTCAAGATAACACACAGGCCTTGTTGTGAATTGTTCTACATATTCCAAACTCTCAAACATGTGTATGTCCTGTTTGAAAAAAATCCAGAAAAATGAATGTGCCCGTAACTGAGCAATTTGATTCTTTGGGAAGTCTGCACCTGTGGATCTGGGTTGAGACACCTGTGAAGTAAGATGGAGAACCAGCATGGTGAGCCTGTGGAGCAGGCTGCTTCTCTAACGTACCAACCAACAGGGTGTCCAGTGAAATATGTCATTGGGATCTGACTGCAGGTTAAAAGCCTAAACTGAGATCTTATTGTTTATTAAAGAAAGACTACTAATGTGAAAAATGTTGTTGAGTATAATTTGCCCAAAAAAGCCAGAGATGATTGTGAGCACAGTTAAGATGTATATATACCACTATATACTGAAACAGGAAGCTCACAATATTGTGAGCTAAACGAGGTGGAGGGTGAAATTTATCTTATTTTGTCCTGTCCGTTATATATTATGATTTGAGACAAAAAAAATATATATATATTTGAAAAGGTTCACGCTCCTGATTTTGATTTGACAGGTTTGGAGAATGGAGCTTTAATTGGCTGATAATGTTTTTGTTTTTTCAGGGTTTCTTTTTAAAGCTTGGGAATGAGGAAGAAAAGTAACATATGATGGATAAAATCCTCAGAATTAATTTTAATATGGACTATGGATTATTGGTTTATGAGCTGGATCAAATATACAGTGTTTGGCTGTTGTGTTTATGGTGTTTATTTGTGTATTGTGTTGCAGGATATGTCCTGGAGCTTGGATGATGCTGATGTATTGTGCTTTTTGATGACAGTGGATTAGCATACCAGAATGTTTTGTTTGTAGCTAATGTGTCTGAATAATCCCATGAGGGGCGGTTCATGAACATGACCAGACACGAAAATAAAGACGAGCAGTTTCATGTAGGAACTACTGTCTTTCTACAGTAGAATCTACTGGAACTACTTTATTTTCTACTAGAAAGAAAACAGTTCCTACATGAAACTGCTCACAAGGTGTGTGGATTATCTTGAGTCATGATTTCTTGAAAAATTGCGGTGCTTTGAACGCCACAGATTCCCATTATATTGGAGGGAGAGCGGACATCTCTATGGCCGACGTCTCCAAAACTTCTGAAAGGTTTTGAAGACCTTTTCTTAGGGTTATCAGAAAGTCTTAATTATTACAGACTGTAAAAGCTTCAACACAACTTTCACTTTTCCATATTCTCCTTTCAACCTGTCGCCCCCTGTGGGCCGCACATGAGCGCTGACCCTGTTCCCCAGGCCCTTCGGGGTCATCAGCAGGCCCCGTGTTTTGGCTCAGGTCCTTCCCCTCACCCCGCTCCTGAATAGTCCCCCTGATTATCTCATAGTTTTGCTGGATATTCCCTCATCTCCCCTTTAAAAGGACTGCATTACTTCCAGCTCCCCAAACTTGTCAAAACCAATTTGCTTTCCTATTATTCCCTCAACTGATTTCACCATGACCCCTCCTCGCAGCCCTCCCTCCGCAAATCCTCGACCCTCTGCTTCCCTCAATCGAAACTCCCAACGCGACCTGTGCAACCCCTAAACTCTCCCTCCTCCCCCGGTCCTGTGGACTCCTGTGATTTCTCTCAGACCCCGCCCTCCCCTGCACCACTCTTATCTGTCTAAACGTTGCAGGCGGCGAGTTTTCTTTCATCTCCTTGCAAACCTTTCACACAGATTTGTCATACGCGCACTAACAGGCCTTTGCGCGAATGAAAGCAGACAGTGAGTCACTGACTACTAAATAAAACCTGACCAACGAACCTGAAAAACTTTGAGTTGCAAGTGCTGGCAGCACTTCCTCCATCATATCCTGCACAGCCTTTCACCCCCTCTTTGCACCCTCCCAATCCATCCCTCTCCCGTCAATTAGCGCCTCACCAGTGACAACACAGAGGATCTTCATTAGCGGAGAATGCTCAATTATATCAGTTGATATTCCTTTCCAAAACTAATTATCCCAGTTGAATGGTACGGCTGACTGAGCCTGCCCTCACCCCGGGGCGCAGCGGTTACTGATGTGATTTGGTTTTGGCTCCAAGGTCTGCTTTCCTCTCCTCTCCTTTGTTATCCTCTGTTCCCTCTACACTCATTCAACACAGTCAACCCTCTCAGAATAGCCACTTCGCTTTCAACAGCTCTCCATAGTATAGCTTGTACTTCTTTAAGTGGTTCATAAAGACCTATTATGCTCGTATTATACATTTTTTCATTTTATTATGAACTTTGAAAGTAAACTTTTTATTTTATGTACTGGAAAAAAGAGAATTATTGTGCCATATTTTTAAAAAGTACTTCAATTGGTAACACACATGAATTTTGAAAGAAAGTTTTTT
>JAJHUR010085024.1:0-13397 GCA_027495735.1 Lutjanus campechanus | reverse complement strand
GCATTGATTCTCACAAGCTACTCATTTAGTATTGATTCCTTAAAAAAAAAAAAAAAAACAGTCGATAATGAAATTCTATGAATGCAAAACATGGGTGGCTGCATCACTTCCAAATGTTTCCAGGACTTCAGTATAATGTTAGTGCCAATAAAACAATAAACCGCCCTGCATCCTATTATGACGGGCCCTACCGCACGTTAGTTACCAGTTATGAAGCACACACAGTCATCGTCTTGACTAAAATTGCTCATATTTGCTTTTGTAATAAATTTGTTATTAATGGTGGCATGTGTCATGTGATTTTCCAGTCTTGTCTTTTCTTTTCTTCTTTTCTTTCATAACCATTATTTTGAAAAGTTATATATCTACTTAAAAAATGATCAGGATCAGTGTAATTGTAACAAAAATGATCTGTATCATAAAGAAGTTTGGTCTCGCCCATCCCTAGCACCTTGTTATTAAACGCTGAGACATGAAATAAAATGATATTTTTTTATTCTCTAATTCTCTTTAAATAAATTCTAATTGTTGTTCATACTCCTTTGATGCTTTGTAGCAGGTACTTTACGCACTCACTACTTTCCATCTGCTGTCCCTGGATAGATAGGCGCTAACACTTAAAAACACAATTACAAAGACAATCAGAAGTTTCAATCGTTGCTTTTATAACAGAAGTTTCATCAATGATTTACAGAGCAATTTCTCTATTTTATTGAACTAACTAGGCTGACGGGACTTAGTTGTCACCACTTCTCTTTATTAGAGTGAAAGGAAATTGTCCAGTTCTCGAGAGGAGTGTGTTCTTTTTTATTGACAGTAACAGAAACAGAAAAGTGATTCATCCTCTCACATTTACTTACATACTGCAAGTTAATTCACTTATATGCTGTAATTGAATGTAAGCAACTTCCCAGCATTCTACAGGGATTTGACTCTTAGAAATAAAGTTGCCAGCTAGAACCACAAATGGTTCTTTGGCTTTTCCCTATAAGAAAATCTTTTTGGTTCTTGGTAGAACCTTTTACAAAGAGTTCTACCTAGAAACCAACATAAAAGGTTAAACCTAGAATAATCTGTGAAAAGTTTCACCCAGAACCCCCTACAAGAGGTCCTTCTATGGTGCAATTGTTCCACCCAGAACCCTCTGTGGGGGTTCTATCGAGAATCTCTCCATCTTTTAAGAGTACTCACAAGAACCTATTCAGGAGGTTCTACTAAGAACCTTTTATATTGCAAAGGTTTTATCTACAACCCACCCAGGGGTTCTACTGAGAATCCTTTTATATTCCAAGGTTTTTAATCTTGTACTAATCCAGGGGGTTCCATGGAGAACCCTTTTATATTCCAAGGGTTTAGCTAGAACCCACTCAGAGGGTTCGACAAAGAACCTTTTCCTGTTCCAAGGGTTGCATCTAGAATCTACCCCTGAGGTTGTACCGAGTTCTCTTTTATATTCCGAGGGTTTTATCTAGTACCGACCCAGAGAGTTCTACCCAGAACCAAGCATAAAGGGTTATACCTAGAACCAGCCGCCTAGAACAACTTATGAAAGGTTTTAAAGGAGAGCCCTTCTGTGGCACAACTGTTCCACCCAGAACCCTCTTTGGGGTTCCTATCCACCTTTTGAAGGTGCTGACAAGAACCCACCAAGAACCTGTTATATTTCATGGGTTTTATCTAGTACCAATGCAGTGGTTTCTACTGACAACCCTTGTATGTTTTAGGGTTTTAGCTAGAACTCACACAGAGGGCTCTACCAAGAACCTTTTACTATTGCAAGGGTTTCATCTAGAACCCATCCAGGGGGTTTTACCAAGTAACCTTTTGTATTCCAAGGGTTTTATCTAGTACTGACCCAGAGGGTTCTACTTAGAAACCTCTTTTCATTTCTTCCAAAAAGGGTTCTTTGGATGAAAAGGGTTCTTAAGGGAACCCTTAGTCTTACAAAGAATGGCAATGAACACTTCTTCAAAGAAAAGGTTCTTCAGAAGCAAATGGCTCTGGGTAGAACCCCGGGCCTTCAGAAATAACCCTATGGGAACTCTGTGCGTACTTCTCAGACACAGCTGCTTCTCCTGTAACATATCTGAAACACAGATGGACTTGTGGCCTGAGAGATTAGCAGCAGCCATGCTTTTCATTTCTCCTTGTGTGCTCAGAAACATGCATGCTATGACGGGTCAAATCTCAACCACACTGTCACAACAGATTCTCTTCGCTGGCAAAGCTCCTCAATAGAACTAAAGCTGCCTCATTGCATCGCGTTGATACGTAAGACCCCGTGCTACTGTATTTTCTATGATTCTGTTTTCCGCTCGCCCCTTTTATGTTTGTTTCCTTCAAAGAGGATGATGCATCAAAGGAGGCCTGGCACATTAAGAAATTTCATACGCCGAAGGCTGATGATCGGCGGAAAAATAACTATCTATATATTTACCTCGCAGAGAGGCGGCGGCGGCAGCAGAGGCACAGTTTTAAGACTGGAGCTGCAGTGCAGCAGCAGCAGCAGGCGGCTGCTCTCCTTCATTGTCTCCTCGAACGTCTTTTAAATAAGCGTTTCTCTCTCAGTTTGTCGGAGTAACAAAAGCTTTGTCACTTCTTCTTCAACGCGTTTCACTTTGACTA
This sequence comes from Lutjanus campechanus, assembly GCA_027495735.1. Taxonomy (NCBI): domain Eukaryota; kingdom Metazoa; phylum Chordata; class Actinopteri; order Lutjaniformes; family Lutjanidae; genus Lutjanus; species Lutjanus campechanus. Next base: position 10,772 of record JAJHUR010085024.1, on the reverse strand, counting down.
CCTTTCCCTCAAGACAACACCGGTAACACAATCTCCACTCCCACTCGCTCTGTGTGCTTTTCTGTCTGTTAACAGCTCCTATCTGCCATTCTGCTTCTCTTTCTCCCCCTGCTTGGATTCATCAATTTAAATCCTACCTCACCATATCCCCCTTGCTCCCTCTCCTTAAATGCCTATATCCCTCAAGCATCTGCTCTCCTGCTTTTTTTCCCCCTCCCCTCACCTCTACATAGTTGTTCCCCTTGCACTTGCACACAAATATCTTCCTCTCTTTCCATTTTCTACCCCATTTTCTTCTTTGCCCTTGAGTTGGAGGATGGCATTTCAGGGACACAGAGAGGGTACATTATCTGGTGCCGGCCTCTCCCGAGACTCTCTCGCTCTCTTTTCGCTTTCTTCTCCCGACCACCTTCTCCGGTCTGGTCTCCCAAAAGTCCTGCCGTGTCACTTTGATGGCAGCGCGGGAGGACACAGGACTATCTCACTAATGACTTGGTCACAAACCCGGCAGTCCTCTTTAACAAAGACTCATAAATTAGAAAGGCAGCTCACTCGTAGAGGCAAGAAAAATGTGATTTGCCTTAGGTGGAAACTTGTAAAATACGAGAATTGTTTGCAGACGCTACCATTAAAATGGAAGAATGCTATAATGAGGGCTTCCTTGTGTGTTTTTCAGAGGTTGAGTAGTGCTGTGTAGTGGGCACTGAAGTGTCCTGTGAACTCATTGTTTCTGCTGTGGCAACATTTGCTCTCTTTCTAGTTCTTATAAAGAGAATCAGCGCTCTGTGCCGCATGGTGTGTGCTGTTTTTAGTGGCTTCTCCTGCACAGCTGGGTGACTGGTGGTCAAACTGACAGCAGCAGCACTATGAAGAGGCTCAGCAATGCAGCCGTGAGGGGACACACCATCAAGATAATGCCCAGTACTGGTGCAACGCTTTACATTTAAATGAGTGATGGTGCAGTTGAGTTTATGGAAATGAGATGATGGGTTTGAAGAGATGCAACTGGGGCTGAAGTGAGGAGGTGAACACAATTTAAATACAAAGGCTTTTTAAATAGCGGTTTTATGGAGTCTAACCCCACCCATTGGTTTGTGGACTCAAGTTTGGCATTGTAAGCCAACTGGAAGTCCCTATATGGCCTATGAAACGGGGAGATGTTGTTTTCTATGAACTTTTATGATTGAAATGTCATCTACAGGCTTAAGCATATGAGACTGAGCTTGGTTGCTAAGAGGTGCATGTTAAGGAATTTAACTAATTAGCAGAATGAGCCGGTAAATTCCCCAAACTGGAAATGGCTATAATTTTGCTTTTAGTTCTAACCTAGAAAGGTGATTTAAGAATAAACCTAAGGAATCAATCTGGTGAGTCGAGGGGGTAGCAGCATACATATCATTAGCACCTATACCCAGCCCACAGGAGAAGCCGGCTGTAGCTAGTTACCATAATTAGCTAGCAAAACACAGTATATTTTAGCCTTCAGTATTTAGCCTAGGTGTATTTTATTTGAGAGTGAGAGCGTATAAATGTTATGTCCTCAGACATGCTGTCTGTAGACTTTTTTCATTATGAAAAGAGCCCTTTCATAAATAAAGAACATTAAAAATGGTAGAGTGATTCCTGTTCTTGCCTAATAACCAATCCCTCCTCTACATGATTCAATCAGGGGGAAATAGGCTGTCTGTTTTTATTGATTTTTAATTTGTCACCTGTCCTATGATGCATAGAGGAGTTTGTTAAGATAAATGTAATGTAATCGGGTTTGGGCTGAAATATGCTAATGAGGGCTGAGTTTGGATAGGTTTTGGACAGAACTTTTTCGGGCTTGGACCTTGTCTGGCCCAACTTTCAGGCTCAGTTAAAGTAGACTAATTTTACCACCAAGGTTACATTCAATCAGACTTCTTCTTGCAGCCAGCGGAGTCACCCCCTGCTGGCCATTAGACAGAATGCACCTCTTCATTGGCTTCACTTTTCTGACCTAGAAACTCTGTCCACTCTTTACTATACAGCCTATGGTTTACTCACTTACCACTGTGCGATTTTTAAAAGTCTGAGTCAAATTCACGTCTTTACTGAGCATTACATGACAGTTCAGAGGACAACCTCACTTGCTCCCCTCCTCTACAGTGCGGCCCTCTCCTCTCTCAAGTCTTGCCCTCTCCTTAGTCAACAGCAGTGTTGGCAGGCCAATGAAATCAAAGTGCTGTGCCATGCGTGAACACCCACCAGCAGTTTTTTCTGACATCCACCAAAAAACCCCAACTTCCTTTTTTTTTTACTGCTGCATCCCTGGTTGCGACGTCTGATGCTGAGCCAGCCGAGGCCCTGGAAGCTGGCAGAGGTGGAAGAGCATTGTGCGTTCTGAAAGACAATAATATGATGATGATGGGGTGTACTCTGTGTTTGACAGCGAGGTCATGATTTACTATGGAGTGGCCTCAGGAGGAAATGCAAATGATGAAGTTGGTTAAATGATTTGGGAGTAACCATGGAGAAACATGCACATGTATTTTTTGAGTGGTTTTTGAATACATTTAGGAATAGTGCGGAGCATACTGACTGGATCATGAGGTGATGGTTACATAATATGATCAAGAAGTCCAATTTAACTCCAAGTTAAACCTCAAAATATTTTGTTTGTCCATGCCCTCAAGAACGACCCCGCCCCCCATTGCTGCTGTGGTTAATTAGGTTTGGACGCGAAAAGTCTCAGTTAGGTTTAGGGAAAAACTTTGTGCTGTTAAAACAAGCACTTAATTTTGGTTAAAGGTTCTTCATCGTAATGGTTACAAAAGAAACCAACGCTGGCTGACAGAAATGGAAAACACCAGGGTCACCTGCTGATTAAAAGAATCTTGCAGAAGAAGATAGAGTCCTGGTGTGCAGTACGTGGGCAGGTGAAGGCCTGTGAATTAAACTGGTGATGCAGAAATGACTGACTACCATAAGCTTATAATGGATCTGAAAAGAATTTGTTTGTGACAGTGTTGTCCTGTGTCCTGAGCTCTGTCAGCCTCTTTAAAACACTTATTTCTATCAGTGTTGGATAGGATTATACATGGTTTTAGTTTAATGGAATGGAATGTAGGCTATATTTATCAAAAGTACCAGACACATACTTTCTTGCAACTTATTTGTGTTAAAACTGGAAGTAAAATCTGAATGTTTAGTGGCAGTCGCTGACTGACAATATTGTAGTGCTGCATCCTTTCAAATATTTTCAAATTCCTAATTAAATCTATTTGTATAATGACTAAAACTCAAAGTGTTAAAACTCAATCAGTGATCGCTATTTGTTGGCTGAGAGAGAAGAAACACTTCAGATTGCTACAAGCTGAAAATGAGGTGGCAGAAATTATGAAATGTTATTTAAAGGTCTAGTGTGTCTGATTCAGGGGGATTTGTTTTCAAAATGTGGCATAAATGGAATATAATATATAATAATAAGTATGTGAAGTATGAAGTGTGTTTTCATGAGTGTATATAAATAAGAATTGTTGTGTTTTTGTTACCTTGGATCGAGCAGGGGCCTCATTGCAGTAACTTCTTATCTCAGTTTAGGATGACATTTAGGACTTTTGGAATCACAGAAACATGTTTCCTAACTGCATTTAGAGAACATTCTATCTTATCTTATGATGGAAATTTAGCTATTACAGCAGCATCCTACGTTAAGAATTTCCTAAGTTAAGAATCCTAAGCAAAGATGGTATAGACCCCATCCTAAATTCAAAATAACTGTCAGAAATGGTAGCAGCACTGTTGATAGGTCTTTATGGAAATGACAGTGAAGATGGAGAACAACATGAACACAAAATAAAATGATTGAGAGGCTACTCAAACCTTATGATGATGCTTTAAATTTCCGGAACCATGTATTAATGGGTATACATCAACTGCCAAGATGATTAATTTGAAATTTGATCGACATGATCCGTCAAATCCTTATCATGGGTTGATGACTGGCAAGAAAACTTCTCAAAACTTCCCCAAAAATGTGGTGTTTCCTCTCCTCTAAGACACAATTAAGTGCTCTGACTCATCAGGCTAAAATTGAACGCCCGTCTTTTCTTGTCCAGTCACGAGCCAGCCAGTGACAAGTCAAGTGAGACAGCTGTTGTCATGGATACAGGCAGTCTGTGGACATTTCTTTGGGGGCTTTTTTCTTGCCTTTATTGGATAGCAACAGCTGAAGAGCAGACAGGAAAAGGGGGTTAAGAAGGCCATAGATGGGAGTCGAACCGGCGGCCGCTGCAGAGGTCTGACAGCCTCAGTACGTGGGGCGCACGCTCAACCAACCCCGGCTTGTGTACATTTTAAACACGACAGCACGAGCACCGATTGAAGAATCAAATTCATAGGTTTTTTTTAGGATCTTTTAAGTTAAGATATGAGGTCTGAGATCAGACAGGACACAGCCATGAGTTTAGGAACTGCTTCTGTGATATGAGGAGAGAATTTTTCCTCATTTTTCTTAATGAGGCCCTTGGTCCACTTCCTGCCATGTTGCACTGTCATGTTTCTACAGAAGCCCAGAATGGACAAACCAAACACTGGCTCTTGATACGGCTTTTCATAATTTTGCTGGCAGCATAGATTCTCCTACGTTTTTGGAAGGGGAGGGTGAGACAAGGTGTTTGCAATTGCAAACTCACCACTAGATGCAACTATATCCCACATACTGTACCGGCGTTTTAAAAATGTACCTGACACATTAATATGATATGCATGATGTTTAACTGGTTGATTGCAACTAAAATTGACCTGATTAGCGAGCTCATCTCCCAGGAGAAGACTGCGGTGTTACAAAATGATGTTTCTTTCTTTTGTACAGGCACCGGCTTGCAGCGAGTATAATTTAGTTTGTTTAATTGTTGAGTTAGGCCAAGTTAAACACAGAGTTGGCATTAATTAGCCACGGCTGATATAATGAGCTGCCAGCTATTGTTTCACCTGACAAAATCAACAGACGGTTCCACAAAAACGAGAAGCCTGCTACCTAAATGTTTTTGCAGAGTGCTGATAAAAAGGAGCAAGAAAAGTGAGGAAAAAGTTTGCCTCGACTGTTAAACTCATAGTATGTATTTTTATAACCTGGAACAAGATCCAGAATGGAACTGGGATTCACATCCCCACCTGAATATGGTGGATTTAGCCATTTGTTCCCAGCTCTTACAAACTGACAGGTATTTCTTTTTCCTCAACACTGTGACATGTTGCTTTGATTAGTTCCTGCAAAGCTAACACACAACTCAATCACCCGCTGAGCTGAGATCCTGAGGCATCCCGGCTCTTTATCTATTCATGTAGAAGATGACAGCTATAAAAAAAAACAACATCTCATGCATTACATACATTGCTTTTGCTTTCTATATATATGTGTACATATCTATGTGAAGCTGATCTGCCAGTTTTCCTCCAAGCATTAGATAAAAGCAATATGTTTGATTAATTCTTTGCTTAGCAGTGGAACTTTATATTTCACGCTAGTGCCTCCATAATAATAAAGTGCAGGAAACTTTGCTTTGGTATAAAACACAAGGTTACCCCAGGCGCTGGAAAGGAGGAACAACGCAGATTTTTAGTCCTGGTCGTGGAACAGTGGACCAGCTCTTTGCTTTTGCAGGGTTGCAGGGGGGTCATAGGAGTTTGACCTTCCAGCCTACATGTGTTTTGTAGACTTGGAGAAGGCCCACAGCCACAGGTCCTGTGAGGGGAGGGGGCACTGCTGACTGCTGGAGTATAGGGTACTGGGGTTGATGCTATGAGCCATCCGATTCTTGTATAACCAACCAACTACTACACAAAGACACTTTTCAGTGGGCGTTTTCAGCAGGGTGTTTTACTGGACTGGAGCTGAACCAGAAGGGAAAGTTTGCAATCTACCAGTTGAACTATCTTCCGATCCTCACCTTTGGTCACAAGCTTTGACTAGTGACCAAGAGAATGAGATTGTGGATACAAGCAGCCAAAAACAAGCTTCCTTCGTACAGTGGCTGCGCTCAGCCTTAGAGACAGAGTGAGGAGCTTGGAAATCCAGAGGGAGCTCGGAGTAGAACCGCTGTTCTTTTGCATCAAAAGGAACCAGCTGAGGTGATTCGGGCATCTGAACAGGATGCCTCCAGGACGCCTTCCTTTGGAGGTTTTCCAGGCACGTTCCTTCTGTTCTGGGAGGAGAACCCCAGGGTAGACCCAGGACTCACTGGAGGGATTTCATATCCCATCTGAACACCTCAGGATCCCCCAGGAGGAGCTGAAAAGCGTTGCCAGGTAGAGGGACGTGTGGAATACCCTGCTCAGTCTGCTGCCACCACGACCCAACCCTGGTTAAGTGAAAGAAGATGGATGGATGGATTGAATAAAACAATGCTTTTAACATCAGCAATCATCCATAAACATTACTATTAACACCATAATTCTAATTTTTTGGAGTAAATGTATTATTTATTTTATTTTATATTTAAATGAAATAGATGTAATTTCTAAAATGTTTTAGTCTGCTTTATTTTTTTAATGTTTAAACTTCCTCTATGCCAGAAAACACTCAAGAATGCACAACTTCAACTATTTGAACATGTTAAATGCCCTCAAAATCTAAAATATCGGGCGGACGTTTAGCTCAGTGGGTAGAGCGTCCGACCCATGTATTGAGGCTGTAGTCCTCTGCAGCGGCCGCTGGTTCGACTCCCGCCCTCGGCCCTTTGCTGCGTGTCATCCCCTCTCTCTCTGCCCCCTTTCCTGTCTACTCTTCAGCTGTCACTGTCAATAAAGGCACAAAAGGCCCAAAAAAATAACTTAAAAAAAAAAAAAAAATCTAAAATATCTACTGATAACATGGGTGTAAAAATGTGCTATTATAATCATCGCTTTAAAATGGATTTTTAATGAAAATGTTGGCTCTTCTAAAGTTATGTCCCAGATTTTTGTCAACTCTGTCAGATTTTTACAAAAACATGATTTCATCAGGCATAAAAGGGGTTAGCTGTACCCTAAGGATCCCCGTCTCACTTCCTGTGAACTTAAACAACAAATTCAATAAATAATATTATCAGATGTGTCTCAGCTATAACATATCAACACTGTAGCCCTTCTGAATCAAAACTAAAGAAAAATTATAGTCATTTTGTCAACTCTGTAAGACATCTACTTAATAAAAAATGTAAACACTAGGAGGCTGGCCTGTTACAAGGTTTAAAAGCCAAGAGTTTGATCTCTTAAAATATATTTTCCAGCATAATTGAAGAGTGAAAATCAAAACTTGCTCAAAATATGGTCCGGTCCCAGTTCTCCAGAATGAGTGTACAGCGATACATTTTTTATGTTTGAGGTGATGAACTCTAAAGAAACATTGATCCCATGTGTCAGTCTGGAGGACAGCTGCTAAAGTGAAGCTGCTTGCCATAAAACTGAAGCTTGATGTGAGGACTTTGAGACGGCGCGTCAGCTGGCAGCCTCGTCTTGATTAACTGTCCTCGGAGGATCGCTGGCGTGGCTTTAACTGACACTGCCGTCTCTATCGGAGAAACCCAGTATCCCCTTCTGAGACAAAGCCGAGCGGAAAAGGAACAGAGTGAAACTTGCACACCTTTATGAGTCCTCCTGATACCCCTCGTCAGGTGATCGGCGTGTCAGCGAGGACTTCTCTCCGGAACAACCTTCCCAGGTGCAATTCACTAATGTGTCTAAACTCAGTAAAGTGTATCCATGCGCAATTTATTACTGTCACCCACCAAACATCTTGGGAGGAAGCTTGAAGTCAATTATGTCTTTTGTTCTTTACATTGAGTGCTGTGTTAAGTGTCTCTGTCAAGCGTGTCAAATTGATACAAGAAAAAGTAGCGGGGCTGGCATCCCCCCCTTCAAATTCTCATATCTCAGCAGCAGTCCTGGTGCGCTCGCAGGCTTAAGTGGTACACACAAACGAGCAGAATTTGAAAGTTCTGACAGACAAGTGATAATGAGTGGGGGGCTTAACAAAGCACTAATCACCGAGCGTTGTAACGTCCTCAGAAATATGTCAGGGAGCTCAAGAACTGCTCTTTGTTAATGCTGAGAGAAACAACAGAGACGGAGACGGAATCGGGCACATGTCAGGATATTTACCCGTGTAAGTTTTGACACACATGTAGCTGCGTGGATTTTAACTGTCACGTCAGATCAGGTCGCTGCGAGAATTAGCAGGATCTGTCGCCGCTCCCGCTGAACTTAGATCTTTGATTTCTGTTTTGGAGTTGTGACTGAACTTTCTGTCTTTGTTTTGTAAAAACAAGGATAGATTTTTACAGTCTTGAAAAGTTTTGAAAATGCTTATGTTTGAATACAATGCTTGAAAAATGCCTTATTTTCAAGATAACCTGGTATTTCATTGACACAGTCACTCACATTTACCATTAATATTTTAAAGCCACACTCCAGCCAGTGTTCACTGATGTTTTTTTGGATGGATTCTTTCTCAAACAGATAATAGAGCACAGCCAAAGACTGCTGTTAATCAACATTGGCAAGAAATTAATATAATCATGACTGAAACATACAACCTCAATTCCCAAAAAGTTGGGATTTCTATGCAAAATGTAAATAAAACACGATGCAATGATCTGCAAATCCTCTTTGATCTCTGTTCATTTGGAAACAGTACAAAGACAAGATATTTAATGCTCAAATGCTCAAACCATTTTATTGTTTTTTTGTAAATATACTCATTTTGAAAATGACGTCTGCAACATTTTCCAAAAAAAAAAGGAGCATATTTCCCACTGAGTTCCATCACATTTTTCTTTAACAACACTCAGTAAGCATTTGGGAACTGAGGACACCAATTTTTCAGGTTTTGAAAGCGAAATTCTTCCCCATTCTTGCGTGATATACAACTTTAGTTGCTCAACAGTCAATCAAGGAGTTGCCAATCTAGTCACTGTTTACTATGAAACCATGCTGTTGGAACTCCTGCAGATTGTGTCTTGGCATCAGATTTTGCTCCAAAATCTGTATGTGCTTTTCAGCATTAATGTGGCCCTCACGAATGTGAAAGATGCCATGATGCCATGGGCACTAACACACCCCAATACCATCACAGATGCTGTTTTTTGAAGTCAGCGCTGGTAACAATTTGGATGGTCCTTTTCCTCTTTTACCCTGGAGGTCATGATGCCCATGATTTCTGAAAACAGTCTGAAATGTGGGCTTGTCAGACCACAGCACACTTTCCCACTTTTCATTAGTCCATCTGAGATGAGCTTGGGCCCCAGAGAAGTCTGCAGTTTCTGGATGTTGCTGATATCTGGCTTTCTCTTCTCTTTCTCTCTGGCATGATAGAGTCTAAACTTGTATTTATAGATGCAGCAGCAAACCGTGTTTACTGACAGTGTTTGTGTTGTTGTTGCCCATTTAGTAAAGTCTTTCATACCATTCTATACGTTTCTAATGCAGTTTTTAATGCACTGCCGCCAAAGGGGTCAAAGGTCACAGGCATTCAATGTTGGTTTCCAGCCTTGCCCCTTATGTGCAGAGCTTTATCAGGATTCTCTGAATCTCTCAAATCCCTACATCCTTAAATTTCTTCCAATTGTGCCTTGTGAAACGTTTTTAAACTGCTGAACTATTTGCTCCCACAGATAGGCTGTCTGTGCGCCAGAGTGACGGTTACTTTCCCAGAGGTCAAGCAGCGACACAGAGTGTGGAAATGTCAATTGAGACCACAGCTGTTGACTTAGTTGTTGCATTAACTCTGAATGACCAGCTCCACTTTCCCCCACTTTTTGTGTGCGACCTTTCACAGGAGACCTGGCATCAGACGATGAGTACCTGGAAATCCCATCTATCACCAGACAGAGAGCGGGGACGTACGAATGCACAGCTGTCAACGACATCGACACAGATGTGCAGACTGTAGACATCACCGTCAACTGTGAGTTCACTGCTGTAGCTGAAAAATGGACAAAGAAAATGTATTTGAATAAACAGTACTGAAACAATTAGTCAATTTATCAATTAGTCTATTGGCAGAAAAAAAATACATCAGCTGTTTTGATGATCATATAATAATTAGAGGTGGGACTCGATTAAAAAAAATAATCTAATTAATTAGAGGCTTTGTGATTAATTAATCTCAATTAATCGCATTTTAATCGCGTAACCATATTTACCACAAGAAGCAACATTTTTCAATATAAATGGATTTTGGTATATGACTTAATCAAATGATAGACACATACATGTATTTAAACAACAAAATATTGTTGTGAAAGTGAAGTGAAACGTCCAGCGTCAGCCACTTGACTAAAAACAGTTAACAGACACACACCTCGGCAGCACTGAGATGTGAATCCCTGCCATGCAGGCCTGACTAGCAGAGTCAAACCAAGTCAAGACAAACAGCACAAGTGTCTGTAAAGAGGCTCTAGTCTCTCCATCGTTCTACACAGAGGCAGAGATGAGCTGCAGGGAGACAGACTGCAGGCAGAGAGAGGAACTGCAGCTCAGGAGGAACAGGTGAAACAGTTGAAACTACAGTGAAAAGCAAGAAACACACAAGTAAATAACGACTGTTGTTGAGCCAACATTATATTGAAGCAGTGAACTGTTGTTTCTCGTGGTAAACCCGCGTTTCTCGTGGCGTAAAGCCCCGCGGGGCCGCGCGCCGGTGCGCACCTGCCGCCGCCGGTGCCAGGCTTCTTCATAGAAAATAATGGGGGCGGCTGTTTTGACGCGCGGCGTCCGCCGGCGGTGTGTTTTGGCCTGTCTTGTGCATCAGTGTGATCGGTCGA
>JAJHUR010085023.1:25000-31491 GCA_027495735.1 Lutjanus campechanus | reverse complement strand
CACAAGTGTTCACAGGCTGAAGAGGGGGCGTGGATCTACGGAAATCAATGACCGTTTCCTTTGTCTTTGAGGTGTTTAGTATGAGGTAGTTTTTATGACTCCAGTCAGTGAAGGATTTTATCAAATCCCTATATTCAGATTCCTGTCCATTCCTTATACAAGCTACAATAGCAGTGTCATCTGAGTATTTCTGGATGTGGCAGGACTCAGAGTTATATTTAAAGTCTGCTGTATAGATATCAATAATATTCTGTTAGTAGGAGTAGATGTTTTTAACGGTTAAATTGAGCAATATGGTAAAGCAGTCTGGCAGACAGTCACTGAACTCCAACTCTAGAGTGTATTTTTCTATTCATGATAGCGGACTTAGGTTTATGTTAACAGATAACTGGCAGTTACAACTGATGAACTTACAATGTAGGACTCGTCGTCACTTACTGTTGTCAAATTACAAAGTGTTCCTGAGGCTTGCCTGAGCTTCCTTGAGTCTGGGGAAGAGGGAGCTTCGATTTCGACCTATACTGTCTTTGGCTCCAGCTTGCTATTTGGACTCACTTTTGGATGTGCAGTTGTTACATATCGCTCCTTTAATTTAATGAGTTAAAGAGCTTAAACTCCAAGCAGTACATTCAATCAACTCATCATCTCAAGTCAAAAAGACTTCAAGTTAGAAGAACTCATGGTTGTAAGTTCTAAAAGTAAATCCTGAAAATTTAAAGTTTAATCAACTTGAATAAACAACACTTGTATGTTAAGTTAATGAGAAAAGATTAGTTGATTCCACCAAATTCTTGCCTCATTAAATGAGGCAAGAATTTGGTGTAAAAAATTTTTTTACAGTGTGCATTTTTCCCACCTTCTGCCAGTCTTGATTAGAAGATCATAGGCTGCCGACTTTATTCTTTTCTTGACACTTGTAGTCTTAAGAAACATTTAATGTTTATACAGCACATAGGGAGGTGCCATCTTTTCTACATGGGCTTTAGCACCTTTCAGCACCTTGCTAGCTGGCTCTACTCGCTATCTGAATCTCACCTGATGAATCTGCACAACTCCCAGCTGCACAGCAGAGACGCTTCTTTTCACCAGCGAACCTGGCAACAGCTTTGGCTTTAATCTCTCTTTCTCCCTCCACTGGTTTCTCTTTCAGCCGTTTTGTTTTATTGTTTCTTGAATGTGAAAGTTGATGACTGATTATTTTAGTGTTCTGCCACCTTCCAAATCTCTCAGCGTGCCTTATCTCCAGATAAAACAACAGTGCCTGTTAATGGTTGAAGTGAATGCAGGTGCACATGGTGTTCATTGCAAATGGCAGTGGGGAGAAATAAAGCATGTTCACTAAATCCTTAACAGCCACAGAGATATAAAGCTAAAGCACACTGTATATGCTTTATAGAAATGTGCTCCCGAGCAAAAGCAAAACAAGCTTAACATTAAGACTGTCTGCTAATTCAGACTAAATTAGTCTTAGCAGTCAATATGTAGCCTAAGGCCTGTCAAATTCTGTAGTACAACTGTCACAACACAGAGTTCGAAGCAGCAGCATCAGGGTTCAGTATCACCAAGTGTGCTGATGCTGCACCGTTAGCATGAAAAACACACTTTCTCCCAGTGTGCAATGTTTTATCTTTAAAGTGGAAACAGACAGTCTTTAAAGTCTTTCCCTTGCGTTTCCAACTGGTAGGGGAGACCAGGGATGGTAGCAACACTCTTTGTTTGAGAATTAGTAATTCAGGGGATGTTTGAGCCAGATCTCTCAAACTTTGACGCACAGTGCCGATATTTGTCTGCCACAAATAAATTTAGCTTGGATATCTACTCCACAATAACAGATTATGTGAGTTGATGTCAGATACAAAGAGTTCTGTTCCAAATTACTGGGATGAGTTGAGCCATATTTCATTTTGCCTTGAGTTCAATGCACATGGTGGAGAAATTCCCATTATATTAATGAAATGTTGTTGTCCCCACCCCAAGCATCCTACACATCGCTAACTGCTTTAGCATGTGGGCTTGGATGTATCGTGAATGCAAAAGATCAAATTCAACAAGAGAAACTGCCACATTAGGTTATGTAGGTCCAAAAATTGTTTATACAACACAAAGTATACCAGGCAAGAAAAAAAAAGTCTTGATAAAAAACTTTCTTACCTGAAAATTGCTGTTTGTTGTTTGAATGTTTTTTGGTCGTAAAAAACACAATGTTGATCACACAGACATGTCAAATCAAATTAGAGTGTGTGACATTGATGACATCACCACATCACTTTTCTGATTAGTCAAACTGACAGTGTTACAACTAACCTGGTGGTACAATTCTCCCCGGTCTCCCCTAATATTGTTTTTTGTAACTGTTGCAGAGACAACATCTGTACACAACACTGGATCACTTTCTGTTTCCTTAGAGCTTAGCTCCATAGAGAAATGATAAGGAAACATAAAATACCTTTATTGACATTAATTTGGAAATCCAATTTGACACAGCAGAACAACGAGAAAAAGTAGGAGTGAAATGTCCCACAAAATAACAACTGAATTAAATGAAAATAGAATCTAAATAAATAAATAAAATATATAAATATCAAAGAATAAATGGATCTGTGTGTAAATACATGTGCAGTGTGCATATATATATGCAATGTGGTAATGCTTCTGATATGTACTTACAGTGTATGCACTTATATGGAACAACTGTATATAACAACAAGAAATAAGCATGTTCACTGAACAGGTAAATTGTTAAGCTATAACATAGTTTAATTAAAGTTACCCTGTTGCTTTGCGCAATCAAGTAACAACAGCAGGTTTTTTTTTTTCCATCAATTCAGTCTATAGTGAAGACATTGTCTTCCTGGAAAAAATACTTCCTGGTTGCAGGCAGAATTTTAATAGCAAAGCGAGGCTACAACATGTTCCTGGCAAAAAATTCTAACATTTTTTTTTATTTTGATATAAATCACTGTTTATGCTGTTTTATCTTTTGTGAGTTAAAATGCTCTTTAAATATGAAGAAACCATAATTATTATTTGGCATAATCAGAGCAAGGCAGGCAGAGTGACAAATTGTGCAGGATGTCAGACAATTAAGGGAAATTGGGACACTGGTTTCATTTTGCATCTTAATACAATACTCAAGTCAAGTCATTTCACAAGTCACAAGGTCTAGACTGTACTTTATAATATAATTTAGAGATAAAATACAGTACAATGGGTTTTTGGCCCATGGCCCACCATTAGGTTTCAGTTTGGGCCCTCCAAGGGAGAAAGTGTGGGCACCACTTTTCTATAGCCATAGACTGTGCAATCAAAATTTACTTCATATTAATAAGTTAAAGCAAATATTTCCAATTAAAATGTTTCACAGTGAGCAAAACAGATAGCATCCCTGCTGTCCCAGTACAGCCAGTCACATTACACACTCTGATGATGCTCCTCCTCATCCCTACAGCAACATCGTTTCCCTCATATCCATAAACGGATGTGTCGAAGCTACATTTAAAGTGCTTAACCAAATTAGCAGTCAAATGAGCAACAACATCTGCTAAATGTTAACATCACAATATTTTCCAGTGGCGATACAAAAAAAGACATGACCGCAGATGTAAATGCTTCTTTTCTTTTCAATTCCGGCATTTAAAAATGCTCCCATCATTCTGATGACCATTGTGAGGAATAGGAAAATATCATTCACGGAATAATTATCTATTTCCATATGGCATACGAATGATAATAGGCCTACAAGCTCATACAGATGCTCCGACAACGAACGGCGGTTATAGGTGGTGTTTCTCTGAGTCGTGTCCTTGAAAACACGCTGTACTGGTGAATCTTGTGGTCTGCTGTTTTCTACATCAGTGAAGAAATAAAGCAACTGCCACAACTGTCAGTCTGGTGCCTTTAACTCAGCCGTGAGCAGCTTTCTAACTGCCAACATCCATCTCATTCACATTCCTACAATGTGATGGCCTGCGCTGAATCATTAATGCAGCTCATTTTCTTCTTTTTACAAAATGTTCACAAAATTGTCCCCTTCAGGTCCACACATTGGGGAAACAAATCTCACTTCTTGCGTCTGCACTGAATAACCCCTGAATGTCTTGACGGACATCTTGGTGAAAACACTGAGATGGCCTTTTTTTTTTGTGCTCTTGTGCTCGGGGTCTTTCCGCAGTGCCAAAGTGGGCCTGGTTTGCAGCCATGTGTGACTGGGGCACTTACTGGCTCACACTAATGACCCTAATTGGGAAAGTGGGCTCCGTTTCAGGGTCACTGACAGACTGACTGGCATGTGAGGAATGTGACCAAGGGGCACCCGCCTATTGTCTGGGCCATCCTATCAATTAGCTGCTTACTGCAATGGACACCTTTTCTCTCTGCTTGTCTCCGCTTTTCTCTCTCAGCTAGACGGAGAAAAACTGACCCTACTTTTTAAAACTATACCTTCAAGCACTCGATTTTTTAGGAGGTCTGCAGTAATGTGGGTTATGTGCTATATCCCAGTTTGTTCTGGGCTTTTAGCTTGTTTTGTTGTTTCCTCTGAGTGACTTATAGGGTTTTAAAGCTTAGGATCGAACCCATAGACACTAAGCTGAGCCAATATAATCTAATATGGCTGTTTTACATAACATCAGACGACACCAAATACATAAAAAGGTCTTGTCGTGAGGCATTTATCAGTTTCTGACTATTGGAAAGAGGGAAAATAGTCAAAATCTCTTTAACCAAATCACACACATTTAGCAGTGGCGGTGTCAGGCTGGCTGAGGGGCAGGGGTGAAAAAATTAAAAGGGCACCAGGTGTATGCGGTGGAGCACCAGCGTGCCAAAACTCATGCACTCCAGAGAACATTTCACCATCTTTTCTCCACTGCAAGGGAACACTAAATGGCACTTTATCTCGTTTTGTCCACTGGAAGGTCACTTTAGAGAGCAATTCACATTGTCTCTACTGGGAAGGCACTTTAAAGGGCACTTTATCACATTTTGTCCACTAGAGGGAAACTCTAGAGGACATTTCACCATGTTTTCTTTGCTGGAAGGCCAATCTAGAGGGCACTTTATCACATTGTTTTGGACATTGAACCACTCTAGAAGGGACTTTATCTTGCTTTGTATAGCACAGGGGCATCTTAGAGGGCATTTTTGCCCCCATCAGTGCATTAAGACTATTCTATGTGATCTCCTTTTGGTAACTACACCTAATGGAATATTTTGGAGCTTGAAGCCCCTGGAGAAGCACGCCTCTCCCTTAGAAAACCTCTGGTCTAAATAAACTCACACTTTTGTCTGAAACCTCCAAACTTGTCTTCACAGACTTCTCGGTCATGGGACACTTACTCTCGCCTGACTTGGGAGATTACAGCTCATTCAGACATCTTTCTCTGACTCCCATCAGTGTAGACATGACCTGTCCCTTTGTCACACAGCTCTGGTACAGATAGATGTGCTTTGTTACTAAAGGGAGTGGTGGGCTATTGGTTGGTGGAGTTAAGTTTGGTGCTGCACTGCGTGGGATGAAAGTGCAGGTAAAATTCAGGTGAACCAGAGTCTCTGAGTGAGAAGTTTCACATTAACAATCCATGTTGCACCTCCTTTGGCAGCGACATTGTCAATTAATCAAGTGTTTGATGTGGTTGGCCTCACATTGTGCTCCACACCCACAGAGCCTTCATGAATGAACCCGTTGTAGCAACTTCAGAACTTAAGACGGGATTTTTTTAAAGGCATTTCTTTTGTTTTCCGTGTAAGACTGATGTGTTTGCACTGCTTTTTCAGTCGTGATTTCATGCTTAAAATATGGACAAGCAGACATGTTTTGTGATGCTGGAATTAAATTGTTTTGAAGCTTTTGCTTATTGATTACAGTACTTTGTTACTGCTCTTAGGGTTTGCAAGTATCTGTACTTTATTTTACTTTTTACTTTACTCCAACATTTTAACACAAATAGCTGTACTTTCTATTCCTTACAATAGGCTTATTACTTTAGTTTTAACACATTTTAGGGGAATAATTGATTATTTTTATTTTGCATCATTGTACGCCACCTTCCACATATCAAGACCAATTTCAACCTAATGGATGAGACAATACTCTTCATTTTTAGAAGGTTCATTTTGAAGACATAAGTTCTCCTGCTGCCTTAAAAATGCCAGTTAACTAAACTTAGGTTAAGTAATAAATTCAAAGTTATTTAATTTTCTTTTGAAATTTAATAGAAGTTGAGTGACCTCACAGCAGTGCATTTATCAAACTCATTATTTTGAGCCAAAAGACTTCAAGCCAGAACAACTGTTTATAATTTCTGAAGTGAATTGAAATAAAAAAAAAACTAGATATTTTAAATAGAATTCACTTGAGATGAATAAAACATATATACATTTACGTTAAGTTAATGAAAAAAGATAAGTTGATTCCACTAAATTTATGTCTGTTTTACAGTGTTGAAAAGACAAGTCACTGGTGTATCTACAACTAAAGAAAACATTCTAAA
>JAJHUR010085023.1:0-20000 GCA_027495735.1 Lutjanus campechanus | reverse complement strand
ACGTGTCAGCTTCGTGAGCGATGCAAGAAACTTTGGTATGAACACTGTTCCAAAACACTTTTTTACTTCACTAGATCGAGAATTGTCAGGCATGCGTTTGCAATTTTATGATTACAATTATATTTTATTAATCTTATTTACAAATAACAAGCCGTACAATTTTTTTTCTGCAGGAATAGTTGGTTGCCTTTGTGCTGGGTGCACAGGACCTCAGCAGTCCTAGGAACATAGCCATAGATGGCAGTGTTTTGCCTTATTTTTAACAGCCCACTCAGCTCTGTGGCTGTGCAGAAATCAAAAATGGTTTGTGTGGAATTTATTTGCTGGTTTGAGTGTACATTTTATTTATTTTTTTATTTGTCAGTCTTGTCTGCTCCTCTTTTAACCACTTAAGGTGAATTTCCTGAATTAAGCAACCACTTCATAAAATACAAAATAGTGATTTTCACATGGTACATTAATGAGAATGCCTCATATACTGTGTATGTCTTCTTAAAGCTTTAAATTCTACATCTTACATCAGGTCATTCACTTTACTTGTAACATTTGACCACTTTTTACTTATTGATAATTCCTCTGCTGAAAGTAATTTTGGGGCTTTAAATGTGGCATATTTATGCAAATATAAATATATATATAAACTGTATATAAACAGCGTGTCAAATATCTATTTTAGAGGCTCTTATATTGTTGTTTTATAAATTTCGTATTTGAGTATTATTTTACAAAGATCACCATTTTTGCATTATTGGGGACAGGAAATCATCAAATAGAGAAACAATTAAGAGGCGAGATTCAAAATGGGGTTTCACTGCTGCCTTTGTGGTAAAAACATCCTGATTTTCTTCTTTTTATTTGCCGAGTTACAGAAGATTTGTTGACGAGTTCTACTCCAATAAATAGTGTTTAAACAACAGTAAATTTCCTTGGTCTTTTGCTCTGACTGGGCCAAGGTCGGTTTTATATTCGACTGAAATCATAAAATGACACTTGAGATAAACAGAATGTTTACCCTCCCCATGTGAGCTGAGGCTGATATGTAAATGCAGCCTTATTCTTTCATCAAATTTGCATTTACCCTCTTAACCAAACACTACAGGGCTCCAATTCAAACAGCACTAATGATGGCTGGCCCTTTATGACCGATTGCCGTATCGGCGAAAAAGGGGAAGAGCAATTTAGCCCAGAATGAAAGGAGTAAAGCATAGTAGCTATCTGTGAGTGGCTGACAATAATTGGATCAACTTTGCAGAGAAATGGATGTGTTTTGATGCTCTAGTGGCTGACTGGCAATCGGCTGGCTTTTCGCCTATTTATCATTCCCCTTTTATCTGCCGCTGCCAGACCTTTCCACAGCCTCCATTCCAGGGCCGGCTAATCAAACAACTTTTTAATAAGACTAAACGGCATCTCCACAGCCAGAGAACAGAGCAGGGCTTCACAGCACAGCGAGGAAGAATCTTGGGATGAATATCAATTAACACTCTGACATGCTGTTTTCCTGCGATGAGAAGTTTGACACAGTATCAAGAAGATTCAGCTGACTTTTGTTTGCTGCTTTCAGACGTGTCAGGCGAAGCTGTAATGCACAAGGCCACAGCCTCTGCACGTTAGGCTGCTTACTGCTCGTCAGCAAGAAAAAGACTCGACTTAGCTGGACTTGACTTTTCAGCTGGACGTCTTCCAGAGCTGCTTTGTTTGCTGGAGCTGAATTCACACCTTTACAGCGAGGACTCTGCTGCTGCTGACGTCTTTTAAATACATTTGCCTTTCTTTTGCATTTTCCACACATAACTTACACACTTCGCTTTCAGTGAACCCCTGTATGCACTGTCAATAAACTAGTTTTTATACACAGGAATTTAGTGGAATCAACTACTCTTTTCTCATTAACTTAACATGAATATACACGTTTTATTTACATAAGTTAAGTACAATTTAAATTTCTAGGATTTATTTTCAGAATACTTCAGAACTCATAAACATGAGTTCTTATAACTTCTCTTTTCACTTGAAACGATGATGGTTCAATCATCTCATTAAATTAAGATACTAAAGGAACATGATCAGGATATTAGCAGACTTCTGAGCGTACATTGTTTTTATAGTTTGAAGTAAACATATATTATGAAAACCTGCAGGTGGACACTGTGAAATAAGGAACTGGCTCTTGAAATTGAGAAAAATGTCAAAGGAAATCAAATGTGTCATTGTCATTTTTGCCAGTGTGACTGAACAGCTGTCGGTTCAACTTAAGCTTACTGAACATGTTTTACAAATACAACTGAATTAATGTGATTTTTTTTAAATCATTACAAAATTACATCAACACTTCAGAAATATAAACATGAGTTCAACTAACTTGAAGTCTTTTGACTTGAAATGATGAGTTGAGTGAATGAACTGTACGGAGTTCAATCAAATTATTAAATTGAGTGTCTGAAGAAACATTTTGAGCATATTATCAGACTTTCCAGCATGAACTCTTCTCAAAATAGTTCATCGGTGTAACTGAAGAGTTGTTAGTTCAAACACTTGTTAAACTTGTTTAGTACGTTTATGTTTAGTACAGCTTCTTTGACAAGAAAAGTTTGTTTTGAATCATTACAAAATTACCTCAACTTGTCCTTTCAGATTCAGTGAATGTACTATAAAGAGTTCAATCAACTCATTAAAAACCAAACATTCTAAGCATATAAACAAACTTCCCAGCATGCATTGTTTGAGAGTTAAAACTCTCAAATTTGTTAATATTTGTAGAGTTGTTGGTTCAACTTAAAATCAAAAAGTCACATTACAAAATTACCTGAACTTGTCTTTTCAGTCAACTTAAAAGTTAAAGGCAGCCCAGACACTAACTTTTTTTTAAGTTAAAACAAATTGTTTATTTTTAGTGTATTTCAATTCATTGTCTTGAAAAATTTTGTGCAGATTAATCCAAAATATTTTGAAAATTGTATTTTTCATAACACTGGAGTCAGTGTAAATATGATATTGATATTGCTTGTGGTCCTTCAGCACCTTTACACAGCTCTCTGGTAACTAATCTGTCCTGGACTCATGTAGACTTATGGCTGCTTGGCAACATGGACAGACGGCATTACAGTGAGAAGGTTCAAGGTGCTGTCAAAAGCGAGCCTGGCATGTTTTCCCTCCTTGTCGCCGGATAAAATTGATGCCTTGCAGCCCACCGCAAGCTCACCAGCTGCTGCTTGTCCATGCGGCTATAGAGAAGTTAACAAGCTCTAAACAAAACAAGTGACAAAATGCAACAAAGGGCAGCAGGGAGTGAACGGGGCCTAACGGGGCTGTCTTTAAGGAGGATCTCCCTGTTGGTCCCCTACCACCAAAGGAGGGCAACGTAGAAAAGGGGGACCTTGCTTCGGGCCCTTGCTAGGTAACTGAGGGTCTTATGTTTGGAATGCGTCTCTCTATGCCTGTGATATCCCACCCTGCGAGTCCTCTGGCCATAGGTCACACAATTTGTCTTTGTTCACAATGCCTCAATTATGTATTTCCTTTTTGATAAAAAAAAAAAAAAAAAAAAAAAAAAAAAAAAAAGATGTAGTGCCCTTGGAAGAGAACAACAAACTCACATTTTGAGTGTGCCTGTCAAATTGCTATCTAATTGTTGCAGGGCTGCAGGGGGAGCTGATATCTGCTTTTCTCTCACCGCCGGCTGCCGGCCCTGCCGTTCACAAAGCCCGGGGATGCCACACACATTCTGTTTGTTCTACATGAGCAAACAGATTGTAAACTGGCTGATAATTTTTGTACTGACAATGTCATTTACGGCTGTCAGCCTTTTGTCTGCTCTGTTTGCTTTATTCAAATATGAACCGAGTGGACCTCCCCTCCACCGCTCACTTCTGCATTAAAATCACATCAATTCACTTCCATTTTGTCTTATCTGAAATTCATTGGAGGCAATCACTTGGTTGAATGCCCTGCCGTTGCCATGGAGACCAAAGGTCCCGTGTGGACTTCAGAAGGATTAGGAACTTGTAAGATTTAAGTCTTGAAGTACACAGTTGCTTTGTTGTGTCTCCCTTTGATTTGATGGGGAGGAATTTGCCTTTTCTAACTTTGGACTGAGGTGAAATAAATCTGTATAGATATTAGTATCCTCTGGCAGGATTGATAAATATTCATCTACTCCTCTCTTGCTTTGATTTATCTCTACATTTACCAATCTCTTTAAAAGCCACTCCTATAGTTATCTGCCTGACCCTGATCTGCATTCATATGGCCTGGTGATCCCAACAATGCACCACTCTGAAAATGACATTTTATTCCTGCACCGCTCTGCTTCATTTGTCAAGCGGCCATCTTTGTGCTGAAACTATGACAGTCCAAGTGGCATGCAGCGCCGGGTGCCCTGGTGGCACCTCTTCGCCCCGCCGGGGGACAATAACTCCAACTCAGCGAAACGAGCAGGGGTGCTCTCTGGGCGCTCGCCTCCCGGGGCGTCCCACGCCGCTCCTGAGGCATCTCCCCCCCCTTTGTTCGCCAAGGTCAGGGCACAAAGTGCTGAGTTATTCACATCAAACTGTCTGGCTGGAAGCGGCTGCAGATGTTACTGTTTTTGTGTTTGGTTTTGTCTCCTCACTCCGTCTTTTCTCTCTCCCCTGCATCTTGTCAGCGCTGGCTGCCAGGGCGCTTGGCGTGTGAGTTTTTAAAAAGCTGAAAAAACGTGGCCTGTGAAAGAGAAGTTGAGGCCTTGGCTCCTGCACCTCGTGAATTGGTTTTTTTATTTATTTTCTTCGCCTTTACAGCCAAAAGTACAAAGTAAACAGTCTGAAGTAAATGGATTCATTTTTAGTTGCGCCAGGCAGTTTGTGCACAACAGAGAGCCGCTTCTTTTTGTCCTCTTTACCATCAATGCTAACATCTATTAGGCTACCCTTTATTGTCGGCCATGACAGGCGGTTTTCAGAACTTAATGCATTCCAAATATTTTCTCCACTTTCTTACAAAAGGTTAAGAACAAAAGAAATCTTTTGAATAGTTTGTACATTTTAACTAACAAAGGGATGGTCTAGATCAAAACACTGAATAACGTTCCTAAAATATGCTGGAGATGTATGGAGTAATTTGCATCTCATTTCCTTACTGAATTGCACCGTACACACTGGTTATTTTGGTTGTTGGCGAGGCAGCCAAAGGAATAGCAAGGATGCCTTGATACTTAAATGCAAAGTTGCATAATGACATAGAAAACCTGACCCAGTGGCAGGCGTTAAGAATACACAGAAATAGCCAGTCTTCTCTCTGATGGTCTTGTTTTGTTATGTAGGTCATATAGAGACATCAGTATCAAATTGAGACAGTTTCATAACTAGTTAAAAACAACTCCTTGTAGTAGCTTTAAAAGCATTTTGAGTCTATATATAAACCTTTTAACTCAACATATAATCTTTATCCTTCAGTCTCTTGTATAGCTCAGACACTTTAGCAATATGTCAATAATTTTTTAGTGCCACTTCAACATTCTGTGAAATTTGAGAGGTAAACAAAGTTCTCTCTGCTGGCATGGTGTCACCTGGAGCATCTAAACAATCAATGCACATTTGCAACTTGGTATTTACCTGGTGTTGACATCAATGGCAGCCCTTTAAATTAAGGTCATTTTGTCAGATATTGCATGACATTACACATGGCATTTTGGAAGGACAACTAGATGCTGAATATAAAGTAAAGGCATCTATTTTCCTTTCATGTTCAACACAAAATGTGTTTTGAGATAATAGAAAATTAGTAAAACACACGTAAATTGTTCATGAAATACATTAATTACTTAAACAAATTAATAAAATGGGGAAGCATTCAGTAAGAGCAAACAAAGTAAATATCTAACCGCTTTAATTTCACATTTCCTGTATTCAAAGCCAGGTGGCAAGTTTACATCACTTGTTTTGTCATTAACAAAGCTTTTTTCTTTTTTTTTTTCAACCCTGAACATTGCAGATCTCACAAAGATTCGCCTCTGGAGAAGGAGTCTTGCCGCTGCCTGTCGAGGCACTATTTCATCTATGGAAGGAGGATTATTCTCAAATACCAGCCCCTGTTTGAACAAAAGAAGCTGATGATGGCAAATTAGGCTCTGGCTTTTTCTGTTGGGAAAAAGGAGAGAAACCTCTAAAGTCTAACTTGGTGGTCTCCATTTATTCATAATGATATATTCACCTACAGTTTACATGATTACACAAGGCAACGATCAAAGTGGCAGTAATGGACAGTTAAATCTGCATTTTATTCGATGGATCATTGCACCACGAACAAGCCTTTTAGTGAGTTAAAAGCTTTAACGCAGGCATGATAAAACAGCGTGGGTTACACTTTGGTCAAGGACACATCTCAGTGGTTCGTTGACAGTCTTTATTGTGCCAAGAGGGAATGGGAAATCAATGGAACTGACCTGTCCAATCCAGTGTACCTATAGGCTGACTGAGGTCACTGTCAGGAAAGATCTGGCTCAGCAGAGTACACAGAAAACTTTGAAAGGTCCCCAGGGACATTTTCAACTAAATGGAGATATGGCACGTCAATATTGCACCTCAGCCGCAGCATTTCCTGCACAGCAAATGCAACAAAACTGGTTTTAAAGTTCCATATAAGAGCAAAGTGGGCACAAGTAGATCAAAGATACAGATCTGACAATGTGTCGAGTCTGATCAGCTTTATCTTCTCTGTCTGCGAGGCTGCTGCTGCCGCCGCGAGCTGCTGCACAGTTGGCCGTGCTATTGATCTCACTGTGGCTAAAGACACTTCATGTACCCTGAAAGACTGCTACACAAAGCGGTGACATTGATAGGGCCACACTGAGGTGGGTCTTTTTGTTCCTGCCTGTGTGTGGGAGTTGGACTAAGGATGGGGGTGGGGGCACTGCCTTATTGAGCTGACCCACACAGGACAACACATAAACTTCAAGCAACTTAGAAGCTGCTTAGGGGTTAAACTGAAATGTTGGGCTGTCTTTTTAATCTCTCTGACACTTTTTCTTTTTGACTCATTTAAAGTCATCAGATTTGTACAATGAGTAATCCAGTTAATCTACTTTGTTGTCTAGACATGCCATCTTCGAAATACCAAACCTCAAACTTTATTTTCCAAAAAAATATACACATTATTGCAGACATAAACACATAATCTAACTGAAGTTCTGCCAAGTTCAGCTATGACAGTGTCAGTAATGTTTGTACATTTTGTTAGGACTAAAGGGTTAAACCTTTCTTTGTACGCTGTCTGAAAGGGAAAGTCAGTTTGCAAAGCAATGGCTGTCGACACGGCTGCCTCTCATCGTCACACACAAGTAGCCTACATGTAGCCACATGAGACCCATGCCTGCACATCTGGCCTTTATTTTCGTAGCTAAGGAGTATCTAAACAGTGCTGAATCCAAAAACGGCTTTGTTGTTTTAGGCCCAGGTGGAAGGGATGTCGCTCGCCGCACAAGGAATTCTCATTGCACGCTGATTTCTGCCTTCCCTGCATTCCATGCGTAACATATCACCTTCTTCTTGCTTTTATTGTTTTTCTAAAAGGAGTCCATTTTGATAGGATTAGCCATTGCTAGAGGCTTGTTCTAGTAGACTTAGGTTAACCACATGTAGGAGTGGTGCTGTGCTGTTTTGAAAGAGCTGTGGCCACCCAGATTTCTGGATGACTCTGCAGGCAAGGCGTGACTGATGCGCCTCCCAGAGGAGAACAACAACTTCCGAAAGGCAAGTGGGTAATTGATTTGGTGCTTTGTTAATAGCTTGTGGCTAATTGAGCATACCGTGAGTGTCAAAATCAACAAGTACAGAATGGGTCTATGCAAGTCAAAACTATCAAGAGGAATCAATGAGTATTCCTTAGCCAGCAGGTAAAGAAACCGCTGTTATTTTTCATAGTGTGGCTGGAGGTGGAGTATGTGACATATTGTGAGAGTGCGCTACCATGAGTGACCTCCAACCTTTTCATCTACCTTTATGTCAGGAGTGACCTCTTGCTGCCATGGAGCTAGAGAAAAAAAACGTGTACAAAATCTGAAAAAGAAAAAAACACAATCAAGTCAGGTCTCTTTTATTTTGAGTCATCAGTGGAGAGGGACACTATATGAAATTAGGTATGATCCACAACTTAGAGCTACGTATAATATATAAGATTTCTGCATTAAAATGTCTAAAGCTGATAGACATATGTTATATGTATACGAACCTATATGATCCCAAATGTTTCCAAAAATGTTCAAATGCAGAGAAATCCATAATTTATTCAAGGCTACCTCACAATGTCATCAAATTACATCTTTTGTTGTTGTTACATCAGGGGCAGATTTAGTAGTTTTGGGGCCTAAGACAAACACAGACATGAGGTCCTTCATATCCCTTGTCCTCTCACTTTTTTACTCCTTGAATAAATAAAAAGTCCTAAATATAAACTTTTATTTACAGTGGTGTGTGGAGGATAGATTGAGAGGCCTCACAACCTCAGGAAAGCAGCTGTTCTGTCTCTGTGGAGGAATGGATACTTCTGTATCTCTTGCTTAACAGCAGCAGAGTGAACAGGCTGTGACTGAGGTGGGTACTGTCTTTTAGTATCCTCACGCTTCTTCCTTTTCTCAGCACCGCTGGGGTCATTTTTCAACAGTCTATACACCCCACCAAGCCTTTTCTTTACATGAGTTGGCTGCTGTCTTCCTGAATCATTTCCGCAGATGTGCAGTAGTCCAAGTTAGTGGGGTGGTCCTGGGATATGATGTCTGGCGTCATTTAAGTACATGGATTTTAATCAGCATGAAGTGTAAAAAAAAAAAAAAACTTCCCTAACTGTGAGTTTATGAGGCATTTTATGGGGTCCTTGGTAGCTTTGGCATAGAGCAATTGTTGATCTTGGCCTAATGGTTGGTCCCCTCTGGTTTTAATGTGAGAGAGTACCCTAACAGTTGAATTTACATAATATGCATTTAAAGAGACTTTTCACCCCCTAATTTCAAAAAAAGAAACAAAAATCTCCTTACTTGTAGTGCTGGTGGATTATCAGTAACTGGGTCATGATATCTGGAAAGAGACATTCTGTCTGTGGCCAATATCTAAAAAACTGCAACTGACACAAAAACAATCTAGATGAATAAATCATGCAGCAGGTTAGAGTAAAAAATATGTCATTTTGATTTTGAAATTAACAGTCCCTTCAACCTGAGACCCTGAAAACAATTCAGCTCTGTCTCATTTAACTCGCTGCTAGTACAGCTTTGAGTTGGGATTATACCAAAGCATTACATTCAGCCTTTTGTTCTTCTCCAGCATATCAATGCCATCCTCTGCTGTTTACAATGCTCTGGCATTTCACTCCAGTGGCACATAGGGTGTCCCTAATTAGATCATAATGCTGATCTGTTGTCCTGATTAGCATTGAATAGACTTTGATCAGCATGTATTATCAGATTACTGTGATAGCCCACCTTTGGATTAAGACGAGGTCCACGCTCATTGTGCTCTCTTGCTAGGAAGAAAGAAGGGGGAGTGAGCTGGCTGAGGATTAAGTCCGATGCCGCCTTTGTATGCGGGAAATACCACTTTATCAGGGAGGGCTGTGTCGAGCCGCGGGATCCGGCAATGAGAAGGGGGGAGCGGGCTGCTCTTTCAGGGGAGGCAGTCTTCTGTACCCTGGCCTCGCAGCCTCCTTTGTGGAGGCCCAGTGACCAGCGAGGCGCACAAGGGATGACACACCCTGATCTGGCCTGTTTACCCAGGGAAATAATCACTAATTTTGGAATAATCATGCCTCCCGCTGACCAAGACTAATTGAATGGTGGCATGCCATGGAGCCGCTGGACCAGCTTTGCGTTGCCTCCGCCTTGTCAATGGTGTTTGGCCAGGCAGCTCAGAGTGATTGATCCCCAGGGCCAGAGCACACCATGGAGCTCTGAACACAGAGGCGGAGCAGGGCGATATAGAAACATAATTAGTCATGAATATGCCTCCATACCCCTGCTGTGATGATCCTGAGATTTTAGGATTGAGGAATGTCGGATAACCCATCAGCACTATTTGGACAAGTTGGTTGCATTGTAGCGCATAGGGATAGTCCGAGGAAATATGTGACCCGGCATAACCCTGTCTAGAAATCCAAATTTCATAGAGATCGCCTATTCATAACCATGAGAGCACTTGCATTTCTTCAATAAAGTGTGATGCTTCAGCGTTATTGCCAGCTTTAGAAAAGAAAGAACCATCCCTTGCCAATAAATGGGTCATTCCTGTTGACATTTTTCCCAGCATGAGCCATTTTGATCACCCAAAATATGTATGAGTTCAGACTCCGAGAAAGAGGATTTGATTTAAGAGCTTCATTCTGCTGATAGATGAGGTAGTATGCCATTTTACCGTCGAGCTAATTCACTGAAAGTGAAAGGGAAGCTTTGAATGAAGTCATGGAAAATTTCAATCCATCTTTTCTTGCTGACAACCTTTCCGTCTTTTAGACGCAGCTTAATGCAACAAAAGAAGTTGGTGCATGTGTTTCAGGCTTTGTTTGGTATTTTTTAGATCAAAAATAATCCTTCTTCATTTGGATTATTATGAGGGAGCGGAAAAATTTCAATTTGGAACCAAGTCAAAGAACGTCATATAAAATGTAAATCTCAAAGCTAGATGTGAACTGCTGCTCCTGACTTGTTTCCAGCTTATGTGTAGTAGCTTTTATCTATTATGTTGTAAATCAGAGCACACAGAGGGCCCATTGCAACATTGGTTGTGCAACTTCTGTGAACTAATTTTAGGTTTAGGGCTAGGAAAACACTGAAGTCTGTGAAGCTGCAGCAGCAGTTTGGAGGCAAAACAGAGTAAAACAGATTTAATAAAATAAGACATTAAAAGCTGTATGTTTTATCAAGTGAAAGAAAAAATAGAAATAATAGGTAGTTAATTGGGCAGTATTAGATACTTTATTAGACCCTTATTAGACATTATTAGAGGGTAATTATGGACATATTACAACAGAACTCTACTGAAAACCAAAGTGAAATCAAATATCTTCCCTATTTAAACATTAAACAGCTTAAACAGACTTATTGTAATACTGTAGGCAGATAATGGGATTTGATCAAAGAAGCAGGCATTGGTATAGAAGTAGCAGATATGTGATTTCACTTTAATTTGCCGTACAGTTCTATACTATACAGTTCTATCTAATTGGAAACAATACACTTTACATAAAATTTTCCTTGTAATTTGTCCCAGAATAACCTCTAAGAAAAACTAATGAAGCCTTACATTGGGAAATAATACACTTTACAGTGCAGTTCTGCTGTAATGTATCCCTAATTACCCTTTAATAAAGTCTAATAAGGGTCTAATAAAGAGTATAATACTGTCTAATACAAAACATATTATTTCTAGTTTTTGTCTACATTGATACAAAGCTTAGTATGGCTTATTGGTGTAATGTTTAATAAAGTGCAACCAAAATATGAACAAAATATATGCCTTTCTCAGTGTTGTGAACAATACAAAATGTATCTTTCACTGAAACACTTTGCATGTAAAACTATCAATTCTATAAACAGTCAGCCCATATGCATTCATCGATATTACTAATGAAGGAACACAGCATACTATCATATGCTAAAATGGAAATTGGAAGTGACATATTCCAGATTAACGTCAGGCAAAACAAACACACAGTATGTGCTTTTAAATATTTTCCCAAACACATTTGCCACAAATGTTCCAACACATGCGCACACATAAGAATATACAGACACAGGGAAACTGAATGGCTGATATCAAGGTTCCCATCTGCTGTCAGATCAATATTTTGTGCAAGCCTTGTAGGCCTGTCTGTTTACCCTAGGCATCTGTGCCTAGCATACCAACCCAGCGCAATGTTTGAGCATGTGACTGTGTAATAATGGCAGATAGGGGAACTAATAGCCACCGCAATATCTGTAGCTTGACCCAGTGTGCCTCTCCCTAATTGATCTATAGATTAACATCAGACACATCAGTCAGGGGTTAACCTTTTCTGTTAGCTGCACTGTCTTTGCTGTGGATTATCAAGCAATTGGACGGCTGACAGCGACTGGCAAGAAGGAAGCTATCCACAGTCTTCATTTTAATGTGTTTCAAAGGAGAGGTGAAATGGAAAACAGCAGAAGCATTTTAGCCATGTTAAATTTTAAAAAATCACATTTTTATCTATCAGTTTTCTGATATATATTAAGGTAATAATGTGCATTTTTTCTGTTATTTAACAATATGGAGACATAAATTCTGTCTTCAAATAATCCCCCTCCTTGGTTCTGGTCTTTGAGTAATCTTCCTCCTCTCATTAAATGTCTATTTCAGCGGCGCAGACTCACTGAGGTCAGGCCAGACCAGCTCTGCTCGGCCCCAGAGTTCCCTTGGCCTATATGTACACTTGGTCCGACTATGTAAACTTTGACATGTGGGTGTCAATCTCTCCCATATTTACCATGGGCTTTATCAGACCATGATTAGTTTTCCGAGCAAATTTGGAGGTAAAAAGAAAAACACCACTAGCAGTTTGTAAGCCAACACTGCGTGTGCCACTGTTGGGCACTGCATATTTACAAGGGTCCTGCTTGTTTTGTTAAGGCTTTCTCTGTAGGTACATGTCAACTGAGGGCTTTTGGAAGAAGGCAGGGGTTTATCAACAAGCAAGAAAGGGTGCGTTCACACACGCTGCCGTCCACCCCGGCAGGTTCATGTTTGTTAGCTGTGCCGTTCCTCTACTTGTACTGTAAATACTTAAAGTGTGCTGGATGTCAACAGTAGGATTTCAGGGAAACCATCACAATATCATCAACGAGTTTGGCCACTTGAATAAATAAAAGATGGAGGGACATGAGGAAGTTCATAATATGCTCAAAAAAAGCAGATGCCTCTGTATTAAAACAAGATAGATGTGATTATTTTCATTTATTGCATTAGGAAAACAACGGCGCAGGACATCCTAAGATTGAACTTGATAGGATTATATTTGTGGACACTGGTCAATGACATACGAGGGCCCTAAGTGTTTGCCTCAAACAAATGGTCCCCACTAAACGTGTACTCAAGCCAGAGTAAATTTGATTGTGTTGAATGGAGAGAGGAGGGGTGGCTCGGCCATTCCTGTAAACACTGGAGAAAGAGAAACATTTGCTATGACACGGATAAAGCAAAGATGATAATAGCATGCAAATGTTGGCAGATGCAACAAAGCAGTTTGCTTTTACGGACCTTGAAGAGTCCTCGTAGAATAATGACACTGACCTTAGTTTGTACACTCTAGTAGTACTGCTGTCAGTTTGCAGTGATGTCAGGACATGAATGTGTCTTTTAATACATATTTTACAGGCACCATCCTTTTGAATGTGCACTGTTGTGAATCACACTGACGTAAGGCTTTTACAAACATTCAGCAAGCGAATAAATAGCATATAATTGCAAATAATTATGAGGCAAATTTTAACGTGCCTGACTGTTCCCATCAAGGGCAAAAGTGATTTTCTGAATAAATTATTTGTCTTCTAAAAAAAAAATCCCACCACGGCAAAAAAAAAGATTGAATGAACATGAAGTGATGATGATCTGATGCTCTGTATTACTTAATAAAAAGATGAAGAAAAAAAACACATACCTGGGTACACCCAATATTGAGAAAGAGAGAAGAACTGAAACTGCACCGAGAGCTGGTTGACCTGGAGCAAGACCTGTTATAAAGGGTGTCTCTTGCTTTCATTTTTTTGTTGCTGTGCTCCATGGGAGAGGTAAGCAACACTGTGGCTGTGTTTTAGCCTCCCTGTATTACATTTAAAAGATTACTTGCTAGCTTAAATCCATTGTGTAATATGCTAACATGTGTCTGTGTCATTTAATTTAGGTGTTTGAGTTAAATGATTAACTGTTGAGTTAAATGATTAACTGAAGGATTTTGTTATTTATCTCTTTCCGTAAGAGTAAAATGAAGACAGCTTACAGAGACATCCATGGTCTGGGCCTCTTCATCAAAACACAATGCAGACAACACTAAACCTCCACAAGTAGAAGAGTAATTTCAGAGAGCTGATTGACATGGAATAGTAGCTAGGAGTATGTCTGAGGTAAGACTTTAATTTAGTTAGCTTCATATAGGCTAATGTTACATTAGTATTGTTGGGAGTTTAAATAAAGACATTTTACAGCCTGATGAAGCTTGATATACACACCTACATCATGCTAAAGCTCATTTTCTTTGCCCTCTTATCATACAAAATGGGGTTCTGTGAAATAAACACAACCAAGCTATCCGCCATGTTTAATGTTTTGCATGCGATGTCATTAGCAGCATGCGTCCAGCCCAGTGTCCACCCGTACAGACTCACAGACTTTGAGTTGCTTTCACAGTAAGTCCGTGAGGGCTCAGGGCTGTCCCATTGTCAAATCGTCAAGTCCATAAGGGCTCTCTCAAAGGCTTTTTTTTAGCCCTTTATGCACACTTTCTGTAAGTCTGCCTTTCTGCTTGCGGGAATTACCCACAGTTCATAGCGTTGTGGTGTTAAACACGAGTTTACCAGAGGAAAACAGTTTATCGACGACACCGCTCTTGAATATTTTATTAACTTCACTGTTCAATATGCAAAGTTCACAAACAGATTTTTTCTAATCCTCAACTTTTCTCTTAAAACTTATATTTCTCTGTGTAACCCTGTTTGTTTTTGTAATAGTCTTTTAATGTCTTTATGTTCTTCAAATGTATTGGTGTCACTTTGATATGTTGCAAAGTGCTGTCCCATTCCTTCTTAAACCATGTCAGACCCTTGCAGCATGCACTCAAGTACTGTCATGTGCTCGGTAAGTCTGTGAGGGTTTAGTTCATTGGGACATGCAGTTTGATTAGTCAGATATATGTTGATATATAAGCTTGTATTGACTGGATACAGGTTCGAAAATATTATTAATGTGCAAATTAATCGCCCAAAAAAAGAAGTCTGATGTGCAAAGGTCTATATAGCAAGTAAGTTTGCAACCCTGCAAAACAACATCTGATTTTATTCTCAGAGTGACTCGTAAACCCATGACTACTCCTCCCTGCGCTGAACCTAATCCACAGTCAACTCTCCTTATCCATGTTCAATCTCATAACCATCGACACAGATCTCATCAAAAGTTATTAATGTTGAAGTTCGGCTTCCTCACTCCCATGTTACCATCCGTCCAGCCTGCACCAATCCCGTTCCTCACTGCGTGGTGTCATGGTAACTGAGGGAACGCTTGGTCTCTGTTTAATAAACGTGGTCGGACCGGAGCGAGGGTCCCGTATTGACCACTCAGGAAGAGATTAAACGCTGGTGACATTTCCGAGGTGGAATTTGCAATTTCCACAAATATGAGGGCGTCCTCGAGCCCGGCATGACAGCACATAAAATCAATACAAATAACCTGAATCCCTAATACCTTGATCCCTGTTAGTGGAGGGATGCATTACAACTAAGACACTGGGAAGTGGGAGACACAGCCCTCCATAACCCCCCTACCACCACCAGCAGCAGGCTCACTGCTGATTCCTATCGACTGTCTCCAGGCCAAACACAGACGCAATAACAATTAGGTGGGACACTGGCCCAATTCTCTCCCTCTCATACAAATACACACATATGTCAGAAAACACACATGCTCATACAACACTACATACATCTAAAGAACGGCACACATGAGAAGAGCCATATAGGTTTTGGTTGCACTATATTTTACAATACCCACATTAGATATAACAAGCTGTAATTTGTACCAAATTATACAAAAATAAAAAATAATATGTTCTTTATTAGAGTGTATTAGACCATTTATTACAATTATTAGAGGGTAATTAAGGACACATTACAACAGAACTGAACTGTAAACTAAAGTGTAATGTCTTCCACTGTTAGACCCTTATTAGACTTCTTTACAGGGTCATTTGGGACACATTATAAAAGAACTGTACAGTAAACTAAAGTGAAATCACATATCTGCTACTTCCCCATTTTAAAAAATGTGTCAACCAGATCTGCCAAGCTTATAGAGGTAGAGGGACATTTTGTCTACAGGTGACTGCACAAACTTTTTCTAATACTTTGTAATAATGTGATTGGATCAAAGAAGTAAACATCTGTCTTGGCTACACTGTCAATTTTCTGGGACCGGCTAGAGATGATGTGGCAAATGTGAGATTTCACTTTAGTTTACAGTACAGTTCTGTTGAAAAGGGTCACGCATTACCCTTTAATAAAGTGTAATAAAATTGTCTATAAGTGGTAACTAATACACTTTAGTTTACGGTACAGTTCTGTTGGAATGTGTCCCTAAATACACATGAAAAATGTCTAATAAGAGTGTACAAGTAGTGAATAACACTTCAGTTTACAGTACAGTTCTGTTGTAAAGTGTCCCTAATTACCCTTTAATAACATGTATTAATAGTCTATAAGGAGTAACTAATGTACTTAAGTTTACAGTACAGTTCTGTTGTAATGTGTACCTTATCCACTGAGAAAGTCTAATGAGGGTCTAATAAAGGGTCTAACACTGCCCTAAAGAACGTATTATTTTTAGTTTTGGTCTAATGTGATTCAAAGTATGGCTTGTACATGTAGTACAGCTAGTTACGTCTCATTAGTGTACTGTAAAATAAAGTATGACCATGCTTGTTTGATTTTGTTGTTTTCTGTGATTCAAACATATAAATATACACATAAATGTGGCGTTTAACTGCCATTAGAAACTATTAAATGCCACACAACATGATTCACAAAGCCAACATAAACATTCCTATTGATATTCAGACTGTGGAAAAGATATCTTTGGGAACACATTGGCCACACCCGTTGTGAGTCATCACACCGAGCAGGATTAGTGGGCTTACCCCAGACTTAGCCGAGGGGAGACACTGAAAAGAAAACAGCTCTCTTTCTTTATATCCTCTTTTCTGTCTGTTGCAAGAGCCAAAATTGGGGGGGGATTTTGAAGGTGTGCTGCACTGTACAGTAGCTACCGGGCAGGGTCTAGCTGACACTGGAACTTGGGGGAGTTTTTTATTCACTAAGCCTTCACAGAAGGGCAGGTGAGGCGAGGCAGGTGGCTCTTTTACTGCTTGGAGAGCAGTTGGCTGCTCTTCAAAGCAGGCGCCCGTAAATGTCACACCACTTTGAGTCTACTTGGAGCGCTCATAAACAAAAGGGATACAACTGCGAGGCATAGGTGATGGGAAATTTTCTCTTATCACAAGCATTAGGTCAAAGAGGTAGATTCAGCTACTATCAGTTGGCGGATCATATACACTCGCATACAGATGTTTAAAATGTTGTTGGATGTTGAAGAGTACAGGCTATCAGGCTCAGCTGTGCTGCTTCATTTCCTGCTGATTGTGATGTGGCTTCATTACCTTTCTATGGAGGTGATAACAGTGCACCTGCTGTCTCCGCTTCCTGTGTCTGACCACAGCTTGTCAAGCTCCTCCCCGTCAGCGCTGTTGTCTGCCTACAGGTGGTGGTGGTGGAGTTACTGACCCTGCAGCGGTGCCAGATGCACACACTTAGGGCAAACAGCTCTTCTAATGTGTTTTTATTTAGGATTAGCTGTTTATAAGGCAACTCTTCCAGGGGAAATCCACCAGTGTTACACGTTAAATTCAATTTACTTGCAATACTCAGCCTGTCAACAATTGAATAATGTATTTTTTGACTCTGGGGGGAGCTCTTCTAAGTCTGAAAAAATAACCACAATGATTACATTAAACGCACAATATGCAAGTTCTGCTTCTAGTTTGATGTTAAGTAGTAGAGTGGGATCATAGGAGTTTTCTTCACTTCAACCACCATCGCTGATGAGAATGTATCTGACATGACTCAGACAGAAATCATGTTCATGGACGAGGTAATTAAAGTTTGAGTCACATTATGTTTAGTGATGTTCACTGACTTTTTTCCAGGAAATTATAACAACTAAATTATGTATTTCTCTGGGTTTGAACATTGAACGTTTGAGATAATGTACAACAGTACACAACTCAACAAAATTTACAATATATGTCGAGATATTTTATATGTTTAGATATTTTAATATGGAAATACATACTGGAGCTTTAAATACCCTGTTTATTTGCATGGAGTTGCATGGAGGATATAAATATCCTGAATCCTGATTTAGGTGTTACTTTGCAGGTTAAGATTATTAATACAACAAATACATTTAACTAATAAATTAGAATATATTATTATAGATTAAGCCACATGGCAGTTAATAAAAGGGCTAAAAATAGCTCCACATTTACCAGCTGCAAAATGAAACTGATGTGCACACGAATGCATCCTTAATCATGGACCAGTGATACTATAGATATTACTCTGAAATACATGAGTAGTATTACCTTTAGTATTTGAAGTACATTTTGTTGCTGATTTGTCACTGTACTTTTACTTGAGGAAGATGTTGAAAGCAGGACTTTTACCTGTGGTATTGCCATATTTACTTAAGTAAAATATCTAAATACTTTTTCCACCACTGGTCAAAACCAGAAAGGTAAGTATTGCTTTTAAATCTTTTTTTAATATTGTGAGTGACACTGAAGATATTAGGAGCGTTGGTTTACACTCAAAATCATGTAAGGCATTTAGGACCTGAAACAAGCTTATTTAGGCATTTATTCTGCACAAAACAACTAAAAGTAAAAATCAGCTTTGCAATATGCAAACATTTAAGTGAAACTAAAATTGCTCCCAAAAAAAAAAGAAAATAAATTTACACAATATGGGGAAAGTGCTGTTTTATTCGGACAGTATAGCAAGTGTAAATATGAAAAAATTGCACAGAAATAGATCTGATCAAACACTTGCTCACACTTTTTGAAATAATTTCAAACACACAGACACATCCTTCATTCTTCCCTCTTGCACTTCTTCCTCATGCACGCAGTGAAGTCTGCATTTTTATGTGAGCTGTTTCTTTTTCCGACTCCTTGAGATGAGGGCTCACTGACGGATGTGAGAATCGGAGGCCCGGCTCTAAAGCTCTCCTGTCAGGAGGCATTACTGCTCTGTGCCGTCCAGGAGGACAGTTGGAATCCTTCAGCACTGGTATCTTAATCTGCATCTTTCAGGAGTGCGACTCCCAATGAAGTGGTCACTAGAAAAGGAGGGAGGGGAGGGAATCCAGGTGACCAGTGACGTTTTTCAGGTAAATGTCAAGGAAAGGACATGCCTGGACACAGCGACTGTTCACTCGCTCTCCTTTTTTTTACCCAGAAAACTCAGCGTTTCCCCCCATTGGAGGAGAGTGTTTGCAGGAGAGGGGTTTTAAAAGCTGTGCCCCAGTTAAGGCTGCCATCATCATTACACTAAGGGGTTGAACTGTGGCGGCGTAATGTGTGTACCGAGTTACTCTGTCTGTTTGAAGGGCCCTCAGCAGAAGTGTGTCTGCTGTTGACACTCCTCATTTAATATTGTTTGAATTTTTCATCAAGATCCCAAGCCCTGTTACAAGAGCCCTTTGTTTTCCGACTTGTTTGTACATTCTTTGTGTGTGTGTACGGCCGTGTATGTGTGTGTTTGCAGAGACATTATAGACATTTATTTAGTTTGAAATGTAGCAAACTTTGTATTGCTTTAGACATCTCTGTACACATTCTTATGTCAAGCATTCCAAGTGTTTTAATACAATATTTTCTTTTCTAGGTCTGGAGGTCTGTGGTAGTATAATGGTGTCACTGTGTCGCTTTGGAATTATAAGGTGACATTTCTGTCTAAATTGATTTATTCAGATATTCTTATCCTGTGAGAACAGGTTAACATTATGCGAGGTGTTTGTAAGTTGTATGCATTTTTGGACTTTACTTACTCTGCAAAGTCAAGCACTGCATCCCATATCACACACAGTTCCCTACCTACCCAAAATGCGTATAGTTCAACATACTTTTGTGTAAATAAACACAAAAGTATCCTTTCAGACTCACTGTCACTTCCTGACAGCCTCTTTGCCACTTGGTGACATGTA
>JAJHUR010085022.1:0-27547 GCA_027495735.1 Lutjanus campechanus | reverse complement strand
TGCTCACAACAAGGTCAGTGAATTATCTTGAGTAACCATGTCATGTTTTCTGTAAAGAAATGTTGCTTTTTTTAAATGTATTTTTTGGTCTTTGAGCACCGCAAGCCAAGTCCCATCTAGTTCCATTATATTGTAGAGAAGGCAGACATGTCTATGTCCGATATCCCCAAAACTCTATACATTCACATATGAACGCATTACATTACATATGCAAATACTTGATGACAACGCTCTAATGCCTTCCACTTTTACCATGTCTACAGTATCTTGTCCATCCATGCCTTGATGAGAACAAATACGTAAAAGGAACTTGCCAACAGAGATCTGTGTCTCTGATATAAAAAGAAACACCAGAAGAGAAGAGAAGATGTCAAAACAAAGATTGTTCAAGTTCTGTTTTCACCTTTGCCCATTTTTACTTCTGCCTTCTGTATTTGATTAAATTATCAACAAATTGCAACTACTTGTTGTTGCTCAACCACTAATTGACAATCGCCAGTGTGAGGGAAATGCACCATGTGCTCCATGGCAGTCACACACACGCACACACACACACACACACACACACAGGCACGTGTATACACACATACACCCTGCTGTGCTGTGGTAAAGTTAGCAGTGACACCTGACAGAACTCCCACTGTGCACCACTACTGTGTGAACAGGGTATAATCAATGGTAACTTATGCTAGAATTACAGAGAAAACCACATTTACGCCCCTACATGTCCTAGATTTTTACCTAGAATGAAAATATGAAAAATCTGCCACCAAGTAAATCTTTCAAACATAAGAGCCTAACGAGTACAATTTTACTTTTCTAACTGGTTTTATCCCTGACTTTATTTGCAATATGTAAAGTCTGGTTTGGAGTTCAGTGTTACTGCCTTTGATCTGCAAAATGATGAGACTCAGCACTGAGAGTACAGGAGGGATCACGCATGACTGCAATGACAGAGGTCGACAATACCGACATGTTCTCTCTCCCAACTCATCAAATATGGCAGCTCGGCCATTGTGGGCCATAAAACCCAAACGCTGTGCTGAGAGGTGTATTACGGAGCAAGATTAATGAGTTAGCGAGGTATGTTGAGTCTAAAGTCTGAGTTTTCAGTGTCACAAATGTGTCTCTCTTTTAACCAGGCTAGCTCACCATCGTAACCTATGGTGAAAGCGCCACATGTGAGTGAAGAAGTTATATATTCAGACACATTGAGCCAAACACAAGTGATGCCACCGAACGCAGCCATGCACCGTAATTTGCTGCCATGTTATGTGTTTTAACACTGCTGGCTCAGAATTAGAAAATTGATTAGTCCGTTGTACTTATCATGGATAATATTCAATCAGTAAATTTTGTTAAACTTTGATTTGTCCCAGTCTAAAGTGATATCCAAGTAGCTTTCATTATGGGACAGTGTATCATGTTTAAATGTGCTTCATCAAGTTGAATTGTTTTATGTGCAGCTAGAAATAAACAGCGGGCATTTAGAGCAGTGGAAGAAGAGTGAAATGACACACCAAACGTCCTGCTTCATGTGAGTGTCCACAGGGCCTGGAAAAGAAAGCTTGGGTTACCTGTGATCTCTGATTGGGTTTTTAAGTTTTGTCGAGCCAGCTCATGCAAAGAGAGCCTGGATATGTATGATATGATCTTGCTTCATACTACACCCCTCTGGACGACTCTAAATTCATCACTATGAGCAACCATCTAAGATAGTCATTTAATTAATTGTTAACACAAAAATATCAGTGC
This sequence comes from Lutjanus campechanus, assembly GCA_027495735.1. Lineage (NCBI taxonomy): Eukaryota > Metazoa > Chordata > Actinopteri > Lutjaniformes > Lutjanidae > Lutjanus > Lutjanus campechanus. Next base: position 25,792 of record JAJHUR010085022.1, on the reverse strand, counting down.
ATCTTTATTTGTTTGATAAAGTGGTATATTATTTTCGAGCCAAGGTAGGTCCACTCCACAAGAAGAAAAACAGCTTTTTTGTGCGAACCTGCTCTTAGTTGCATCTGCTTTTCATCACAGTCAGCAATGAAGTTTTTCCTTTGTAGTTCTAGACTGACTGTGACATTAGACTTTAAGCAGATGGATAGAAGCCAAAGAGGCCTGGCTTAAAGTGAGTGCTGAATGAAGGAGTAGAGGAGAGAGGATAAAGTATTCATCATAACTGAACTTTCGCTAAGCTCCATATCTCTCTAAAATGTAAGAAAAATGCCCAAATAAATCTTTAAACAATGAAAAGCCAATACAAACATCATAGGTTGGCAGGGGACCCAGTTGTCTTGTTAGAATGCTCCACATTGCGTCGATGCTGGTAGGGATCTTGCAGTTTTCCAACACTTGGCAATGTCAATTTCACAATCACGGTTGCATAAATAAATTCTTTTTCTAAGGTCCACAACCTCAAAGACTTTGCACAGTGGGATCACTTTCAGAATGACTGCTATCACTGCACATTCAGAGCTGCCAACCACACTTGCAAATGTGAGATAGGAGCCTCTGCCAAGGATATATCTCTTCCAATTTCTAGAGACTTAAATCATTTGGAGGCAGTGGCTGTAAAGGTATTTGATTATTGTTTAATGACAAAGTCAGCTTTTATTAGATTAGTCTTAAGCTCAGTGTGCCTGGATGTGGTGATGGAGGGAGGTTATTTGGGCACACAGTATTCTTTTGGGACACAATTTACATAGATTGACAAACACACTGGAGTACTGCAGTAGAAGAGCAAATTTTGTGTAGGGCTGTGAAGATAACCACATATCACAAAACTGCTGTTTGTGGCTTTTAACAAATTAATATGAACTTATTCAATGAAATCAATTATTCATTTCAATTTACGTGAACTGTTATTAAACTAAAACATATAGAAACATAATTTGGCTCCCACAGTTTAATGTTGAGATCAGCACATCCATCTATCAATACATCTGTTGATCAGTGCTGTCACAAACAAGTCAGGAACACAGCCTCTGATTGGTTGACAAGTTGGAAATGCCACCTCTGATTGGTTAACAGGCTCAACCCAAGGCAACAACAACCACAACCACAACTGTTTTCAAGATGGAAAAATTATTGAATAACTACAGAAGACATTCAGTGTTGGATTTTTCATTATGGATTTATTTTACAACGTTTTCAAAAGAGACATTGCAGTTCAAGCCTGAATTACTTGGCCTCTGAAAGAAATATGATCGCAGAGGAGCCAACGTGTAAAGGTATAATGATAGCACTATCATTAGCTTAATGTTAGGCTTTCCTGCTCAGCTTATTTCGGGGCTAACCACCTTCACTTTTCTAGCAGTTAGGAAATAACAGACAACACTTCTGCTGTTTTTATTAACTGACACACTGTACTCACTGTACTGACAACTTACTGCTAAGTTTAAGTTTCGACCGCATCATCACTTGCCGACTGGTGGCTGTCCCTCACTTGCACACCGCACACTTTACGCACTGCCCTATTCCTAAAAGGAGCTTCACTGCACTTATGACAATATGCTTCAGTAAAGTCCAGTGTAACATAATTACTAAGGCAGGTGCATCATCATACTGTGGGAGTATGTTGCTTTGTCACCGGAGTAAGAAAAAATCACTACTGTCACAGCTCTAGTTTTGTGCAGTTGTTAGATTTTTTTTAATTTCACAATGACTTTGTAAGGCAGCATATAGCAGAGAAATACTGGTAAATGGTAAAATGTTGAATAAATTCATGCTTACTATCGTCTTCCAACACTGACCGCGGCTTAGATTAAAGCCAGTAATTACATCTTTTAAATTTAACCTGCATCTTAATTCACACTTTTTCACTGAAACAGTACATGGTCACCAGTTCCTCTGGATGTGGAGCTTTAAGATAACTGCCCTCTGGTCTGACATCATTACTTTTTTATACTCATTCCACACTTCAGTACACCTGAAAGTCAACATCCTCTCTTGCCAGCGCAGTTTGAGAGGATGATGAAGAAAATACTGCACGGTGGAAGGGCTCAGATTGACACCATCTCTGTCCACCCGCTCTACTGAATCCGAGCCGGATCGCACACCTGTTTGAGAGGATAGATTGCAGATTGATAATGAGGAGCGGTGATCTTGACGTTCAGACATGTGATCTTTAGACCGGAAAGTCACTTGTTCCAAAATATGCCCAGTTGGGAAAAGCTGAGTGGGGAAATTGGTCACTTCCTGAACATTTTTTTTTGCAATATCAGTGTGCATTCATGCAAGACATTTAATCCCCACCTCAGCAGAGCTGCTCAGCGGCCAACAGTTTGAAGCTGGTTGTACTGGGCAGCTTCCAGATACGAGAACCTTTGTACATGAGTCTGTCTCTCCCTCGTTGCTTTAAACATGAAGATAAGACAGATTCACTCAGGTAATATTTTTTACTCAGTCCAATGTTCGGGGTCCCAAAAAGGCACACAAACACATCCCACTTTTCACAAAAAGTTATTGGATTGAGTGGCAGAGCTTGCTTAATCACACTTGACAGTTAAGTTGTCAACTCAGGCAAAGTGGTTTTCTACTGGGAGTGAAGTTTTCATTTTCAGCAAAAGTTTCTCTTATTTAATGACTTGGTCACACTACATGACTTTCAGAGTTGTCAGATGGTTGCACTGTTCGCACTACACAACTTTCTGTCTTGTAATCAAAAAACTTGAAGTTGTTGGTTTGCACACTACATGAGTGATCAGTGACAAGGTATCGCACATTGAATGTGAATTTACTAGCACAAGAATTTCCACTGCAAACTTTATGCACGCCACAGTTGACGCTTTCTATCACAGTAAACACATGGCGCTAGTTTCCAAACCAGTAATGAGTGTGAAATAGAAGTTACCTGGATGTAACAGTTCTATAAACCTGTGTGTAATTTAAATAATGTAAACACAGTTGCCATGGGAGATACAATTAAAACACGATATGGCATGATCACATATGATACATCCGTCCAGTGTTGTGGTGGTGCTTAGAACGGGAGAAGCATAACTCTGGTTTAAGTCTATCAAAATTAAACCTTCATGGCTTTATGCAGCATAGTATGTTGGAGGAGAGTTGTGCATTGTGGTCAGCTGGGAAAAACAAATGAAATATGTTGGCAGTAAACATTTTGCTTATACTGTATGTTTGGGAGTTACTACATTTTCTCCAAAACATAATAATAGTTGCATGTAAAGGTAACTCAAAAACTGTTGCGTCATGTCTAACGTATGTGCATCCACATGTAAAGAGCCATCAGTGAATGGCGGGCACATTCTCGGCTCTACAGTAATGACTTAACTGCAGCAGCTGCTGTCTTTTTAAAATAGAAGTGGTGAAGGTTGCATGTCCCCTCAGGTTAGTTCAGCTTCATTTTTCCATTTTCTTTGTCCTTACGACCTCTCCGGCTCTCTGTTCCTGTCACTCACGCGTCTTTCAGGTCACAATTACTTGGTCACTAACTGCCTTTTACACTGACAGCGTCCGCTAATGTTTGATTTGTGGAGAAAAATGAGCTGAACAGATTCATCGCACCGTCCTGCTGTTGTTCCACTATTACAGTATTATCCGGGCTGTCTTGTTTATTTCTCTTTTGTCATTGACAGTGTGCCTCCTCAGATTATCTGCTGATTGATGGCACTGTCCCCCTCGGCATGTTTGCCCTCCCCGGACCGCTGAATCCAATGTGTCTCTGCATCGCTAGAGGACATTATAGTTCAGATACATACAGTTGTTGCCAGAAGTGATGAATCAGAACCATTTTCTTTTTGTTCAATACGATAAAACACCATTTCTGACTCACTGCAGACAGATTATGCAAATAGTCTTTTTTAACATCCTCAGATTCACATAACTGCCATCACAATAGACTTTACAGGATATTAATAGGATTTGAAATGTAGAATAAATAGATTATGGTCAGGCATTTTGATGGCTGCTTCTGTGATGTATGTGCATACATGAAAGTGTGCAAACACATCTACCTTCCTCACTTCCCTCATAATGGTGAGATTTGTGATTTTATGACAAATAAGACCAGATTTATTCCTTTTTTATTTCAGTTGAAGTGGCATTTTACCTTTTGAGTTTTGTCTTTCAAATGACTTTCTGTATGTTTTTTTTTTTTTTGGTGAGCAAATATCTCAAATCTGCTTCTGACAAGTGCATCTAACCATAATCGTTTAGCCATTTTTAAAAAAAAGAAATCCAATTCACCTTGTCTGGTACTTGAAAGTTTATTCAATACCGAGAAAACAATATCAGGAAACTTTGACATTGAAAAGTAAATTTGTGCCTGTAGTGAAGTTTGAAGTCTGTTGGTTTAAATAACCAATTAGTTGACTGACAGAAAAATAATCACCAGCAGTGTTGATTGATTGTCTCTTTTTTCTAATTTTTTGAAGCAAAAATGACAAAAAATGACTAATTTTAGTTTCTTAGCCGGTATTATAGCAAAATCCAGACAGACAATGATGAAGCGTACTGATGTTTCCCAAAGCTTTTTTTCCAGAAACCGTAAGAGCTATAGGACAGATAACGTAAATAAAAATTAATGAGCTTTTTCAAACACACAAACATTACCTGTATGCTGTTTTAACCATGCACATGGACATTAATCAAAATGTTGACTGACTTGTAACCTTTCTTCAAACCACATGAAAAGCGAGAAAGCTGGTGTTTACCGCAGTGTTACAGATAACCATTCAAACCTTACTGTCAGAAGCTACTCTTAGTATGGCTGTTACATAGTGATACTTTCAACATTAAATCAAAATTGCATCACTGAATTTAGTCATAAAACAAACTGAATCACACAAAACCTTGTTCCAAGTCAAGCTAGGTGTTTAATTATTAAATATACTTGTTAATGTACTACATACATACTCACATCAATTTAGACAAATGCAAATTTTCTATTCCATCAGAAGGAGCATTAACAGCTTGCAGGAGGTGATTAGCTTAGTAGGGGACCTTTCTAAGAGTCGTTTACAGATATCCTTCTGTTTTTAGAGTTGCTCCTTCAGCTCTCAGAAATTGTAAAGGGAAATTGGCATTTAAGCAAGAAAATTATTGGCAGGTCGATTGGTAATATAAGATAATCTTTAGTTGGAGCCAACTAGGTCATCTTTATGTAATAACAATGTAACTAACTATTAAAAAACAGAAATGGAAACTATCATATCATACCACATGTTGAAATCAAAGACCTCATTTCACTTTATTTGCATAATAAATGAAATCTACGGAACACCACAGATAACACTAGACACACGCTCACATCTTTAATGTCAAGTAATTTAAGAGAAGTTCTGAGGGGTGAGAGGAGCATCACAGAAGTTTGCTGGTACACTTTAGTAATTAATACATCATGTTGGTGGAGCTGCAGAACTGACCTGAGCAGGTCGGTTATGAAGGAGTGTTCAGCAGCTCTGATGATTGATGGTGCTACCAGACAGATTAATAGAGCTGTTATTTCTAAACTATAGCCAGAGAATTAGGCCACTGATTTGCATGTTGCTCTAAAGGGTAACAGCTAACAGCAGCTAATGCAACCAGGTCCCTTGTGGATTTATCATGTAAGAAGAAGAAAAAAAAAGATATTGGTCTTGCTTGAAACTCAAGGGGCATCTAATTAAACTGACCTCTGGGGATCGGTCTGTACATCTAAAAATAATGTACTTTATGAGGATATTGTTAATTTTACAGTTTAAGTCAGATTACCTGTCGTTTCTACCAGACTTGATCTCTCTTCATTAGAGCCAGCTCTGTTCTTTGTTCCCTAGCATGATCAACATCCTCTCACCAGGTGTTTGCACTGTAATGAGCTTTACAAGGCAAGCTGTAACTTCTTGACTTGTTATTTGAAGCACAAAGTCATATGATTCATCTTCTATAACATTTGGAAGCGCTTACATATATGTTAAAATTACGTAGCACTAATATGATGTGTTTCAATGCGCTACAAGGGCGGCCAACTAGTCAAGGATCCGTGCCATCAGTTGTGAAGACCCTGAGTCGACTCGTGCTTTCAGTAGAATCGGTGCACCTTTTTTTAGCTGTGTTATTGTTCACAGGCCAATGCAGAAGCAACAACCTGGCAGGCTGTAAACTTTATAAACCACTTTTACAGCGACTTGTGTCTGCTGGCTGCTCCATGGCTCTCAGCTCCGGCGCTGACTGTCAAAGTCAGCTTAACTACTTTTCAAATCAAATCAGGTTTTATTGTTACTCATACAGTCACACACAGTTCAACACAGTGTATAGTGAAATTCTTAAGTGTCCAGAACAAGTCTAACAAATACAAACTCCAATTTCCAAAAAGGTTCTACATTGTGTAAAAAACATGAATAAAAAACATGAAGCAATGATTTGCAAATACATTTTTATTGAACCTTAATTGAATTGAATACAGTACAAGGATGTTTGATGTTCAAACTGATCAAATTAATTGTTTATACATTCATTCTGAATTTGCCACATGTTCCAAAAGAATTGGGACAGGAGCACGTTTACCCCTGTGATACATCACTTTTCTTTTACCAACACTCACCATGCATTTGGAATTTTGGGAAGTTTAGACATTGAAATTATTTCTCATTCTTGCTTGATATATGACTTAAGGTGCTCAACAGTCTGGTGTCTCACAACACATTTTCAGTGGCAGGTCTGCACTGCACTACGATGTCAGTGTTGTGTTGCATTGTTTTGCTGAAATAAGCACAGACGTCTCTGAAAATGACGTTGTCTGGACGGCAGCATATGTTGCTCCAAATCCTTTCAGCATTAATGGGTTCTTCACAGATGTGACAGTTAACCATACATGCTGGAAAAACTGGTCACTGGTCTAAAATGTTGAAATGGGACAATTATAGTATGTAAAAATTAATGAAAACAACAGCAAGATCATGGGTCTGTAATTTAGAACTTAGAATTTAGAGTAAAATGAGTAGCATTAAATTGTTCCAGATTTTACTGACTCCTTAGAACCTACAAAAAACAAAACAAAACAAAAAACAAACAAAAAAACATATCCCTGCCAAAAACCTTGTGGCTTCATTGTCAGTTTGCAGCATAAACACTTGCATAAAACTTTTTTTGAAAAATTCATGGTGGCAAATAAACATGTCTCCCCTTGAAGTTTTTCTTGAAAACTATACTCCAGAACATTATCGATAAAAATGTTTTGGTTTTTTTTATTCAGAAGCAAAGTTCAAAATAAGAAAAAGTTTAATACTGACTCTGTCTCCAGAGCAGTCAGTCTTTGTGGTTGACCATTCCTGAACTCCCATAAAGGCCTGTGTGAAAAAAGAAATGTAAATGTTCTGCAAAGACTCCACTGTTTGAAGAAAACACTAGAGAAATGCACCTTCATCCACAGCTGAAGTAAAACCTTCTGCTACTTGAAAATGTACAAAAGCTGGTGCATTTTTAACTGTTCTCAAGCACAGAACGAATCTTCTCAACATTTTTTTTTATATGTATATGCCTGTTTTGATTGACATACTGTAACACAACAGGGATTCTGGTTTTATCTGGTGCACAGAGAGATGTTTTATTTTTACAAAAAAAACAAACATGGAGGAAGAACTGGGTAGTTTGTGTGAGGGTGATGACAACAATCAAAAGGAAAAGATGCTGCAGTGCCGCCCACACTGTTTGATTGACACGCGATCTTTGGAAAATGTAGTTGTGAAAGAGCACAGCAATGAGCATTCAGTACCTAAGATGGAGATATGATAATAGAAATCATTTGTGAACATTAGTCTGCTGATGTTTGTAGAAAACTGATTTAAATATTAATGTTAAAAAGTGGAAAAGAGACATTTCCGTGTGTGGTGTTTCCCGACATGTCACAGAGGAGTTTTCATTGTTCTCCGTCTGAGTTGTGACAGATTTAGAATATGAAGATCTGCTTGTAGCAAGGTGTTCAGACTCGTACGAGGTAGTTCCCTTTCCTTTGATATTTTTTTTCTTTTGCTCTTAGTGTGCAGACTGTCTGTTTGATGGATTGTCTCTATTCTCTCCTTTAGTTCCTCTGTCTACTCCAGACTGCATACTTCAGAAAATAATTGAAAATGCCTATTCCAGCTCGTGCACACACGCTGCTTTTTCAACTTTCTTTTAGGGAGCTCTTTCTTGTTTCCACTCACCTGCATCTTAGTTTTCAGATCACTTTGTGCATTTCTGTACAGTGCTTTTATAATATACATCACGCTGCAGTCACTCACCTCATTACGGCAATAACCTGACTATTAACTTGACTGTGACTGATTAGTTTCTGTAGAAACTGGTATATACAAATCTCTAACCAATTAAACTGGCTTGTCGTGGAGATCCTTTCACTTGTAGAGACTCTTGTTTGTTTGCTTTGCCTCAGATGACGACCTTTATCGTCATGTTGTTAATGTTGTGAAACGGCCACAGTCTGGTTAGGTTTAGGCAAAACTACTTGGTTAGAGTGAGGAAAAGATCAATATGTATGTGTCAGGATTATATATTTTATACCTTGTCTTATACATGCACGTTAGCTTACAACTCATAGTGACAACACAGCGCTGAACTATTCACCCTACACAGTTCATGACCGTCGGCAGATGACTTATGTAATTCAAAGATAAAGACAGCTGATTAACTATCTGGCACAAAGCAGACAGGAAGACACCTTGAGCAACTTCCTCTTTTTCTAAAGAAAAGCAAACATTTAGCAATAGGTCATGTCTTGTACCACATTAGATTATTCATCACCTTTAAAGATTGACACGTACCCAATAACTTATCGAAAACACCATTTTAGGTAAAAACATTAAAAAGCACTTAGCTGTTTTACATTTCAGGGCGCTGTCGTCCTGGATTGGATGGGACGTGTGCCAAGGGGCTGGGACCAGCCCGTGCACCAATGAAGGGAGAGCTAAGTCTAAACCACAGTTTCTCCCCATCAGTTTTGACCAATCAGATAGAAGCACATTTCCATTTATAACACTATGCAACGATAAGTCACATGCTCTCTTTCTTTGGGAAGTGGCTACAGCTAACTACTTGCAGCTAGCTGCAAGTAGACTGTGGTTTCTGACCAAAGAAAGATCCATGTACGTGCATTTCTATTCTGCCAATGTCAAATAAATTCTTTAACTGGAACTAAAGCATCTCCTGGACTTCGTGCAAAAAACGAACACGCTCAACATATGTTAATTACGTAAGATAAATTACATATGCGGCGTAAGTTAAATACATTACGTAAGTTAACTTATGTTTGTAAGTTAAATGAGAAATGTATTATATTTACTGTAATAAATCATTAAATGACCATGATATCCCAACAGAGATTAAGGAAACATGTTAAGTTGAAATACTCGCTACAGCTGCAGTGTCCTTGTAACTTGGGTTATTGTTTGCCCGTTTCAAGTTAATTAGGGTTCAAACTAATGCTGAATGAGTAAGTGTCTGTTATGAGTCATAAGCAATGATTAATAGTCTTTTGGAAGGAGAAGAACAGTTAATTCGAGCAATATTTAATGGAGTCTGGCAGGCAGAGGACTGACGGTCACTGAACCCCAACTCCAGGGTGTGTATTTTCAGAGCAGTGGGCTTTTGTTTTCAGGATAAAAATTATGCACAACATTACAGTCGTCAGTTATTTAGAGATGCTGTGTTGGAAAAACCTGCAGCTTCTGTGCGATTTCCCACCATTTTCTTCTTCAGTTGTGCTACAGAAAACAAGCTGTGCTTGTCAAAAGAGAACCTCCTTTATAAATATGATTGTCAGCTTCTATTGCAGCAGAAAACATAAGGACATAAAGCATATCTTAAAATAATTTTAAACCAGTTTGCCTTTTTTGAAATGTCTGTTTATTTCTTGATCTAAATTGGATAAATCATATTTATAAAATTGTTCTGTTTCCCCCACAATAAGCGATACTGTTAAACTTTGAATCTGTAAATATTTGATTAAACATGGTCTCAGATTTTCAGTTGCCTTTCTTCTTTCCTAGTTTGTCTTTACCAGTCATTTTCTGTCCCTCCTGCTCATTTATTTTGTCTAAAATTAAATAAAAAAATGTGCACCTATAAGCATCCACATCCCTGCAAACCTCTACTCAGTAAAGCACAGGTGGCACAATGATTTGAAAAGATTATAGCTTGTTTCTTTTGCCATCTTTTTCTCCCCCTGCTTCATTAATCATTCCTACCATTTCCTCAGGAATCCCTCATATTCTTTTCATTCATCTTTTATATGTCACCTGTCAATTCCATCAGTCTTATTCTGCTTCATAATATAATTTTAAAAAAAAATCTGCATCTCATTAAGGCTTTCTCATTGCTTTTATGTCTCCAGAAAAGTCTGAAATGTTGGATCTCAGAAGCTGATGCTGAGTGCTGGCTGCCTGGTTTCATGGTGTTTATTGTTTTTTACATCAGTGTCTCTTGTGATCGATGTACACAAAGCAGCAGGTTTGTAAAAACACACAGCTATGACATGTGATCGTGTCAGTAGGAGTTGACAACTGAGAGGCTGCTGAAAGGATCACAGGTTGGTAGAAGATAAAGAATCACATTACATACTGTATGTTATACAGACACAGAAGGAAGACAACATGCATGCCGATGGACGATGGCATTGTCCATCGGCCCCAACCTTACTCAGTGTTGCTAGTTTCCAACTTGCATTTGTACAACCACTGCACAACCCAGTATTGTAGAATGATAATGAACCTTGTATCTTTTACCATATGTGTATATTGTATTAATCAGAGATACATGACACACACATACCTTATGTGGCACTGTATGTGTAAGAGACAGACAAAAAGTATGTGCGAAAAGCAAAATTTGCCAAACCAAGTGCAATAAAAGCAGACTTAGTGAATTAATCATAATGTACATGAAGGATGTGACTTAAACAGTCATTGAAACTTCCACTGAAGAGAAGAAAACATTCTGCAGACAGAAAACTCAAACCTGTGATGAGTGATGAAGAGACTGTAACCTTCCTCAAATCAATCCATGAAACAGACATAAATGCCATAATTCCATCAGATTTTCTACAGTTATTTTTTAATACTGTTTGAGGTTTGAATGGCGCCCATATGCAGTAACAACATCATGTTGTTATACATCATCTACTCCAATGGTTCAATGGGGCCTTAGTGGAGAATAATCGCCACCAAGTCTGTATCTCACTGCATCCAGCTCTATTCACATACAGTCATGAATGGAAACGTATTCATTTGGGGTTTTTTTTTCTCTTTTTGACAGTTTTCTTGAAATTCTGTTAAAATTGGATGGAATAAGAGAGATATTAAAGAGCAGAGTCACCTTTCAACCATCACTTCTGTGTTCATCAAATTATACTTCCCGGATTGTTTCATTGTGTTTCCAATTGTTAAAAAACTCTATTTGAATTTCACCTTGTGAATCTGGCTCACTCCTGGATGTCTGAGTATGTCCTTGGGGATTTTTAAAATTCTCTGAAGGCCAGCTGAGGTTTTTGAGGACAGTCACGAAACGTTGAGTCTTGTGGGGGGGTCAGTTGAATCGCAGTGGGATTCTTTTATTAAATTTAATAAAAGATTTGTAGACACAACTCACCATAAAGATCCTCTTAGAGTCCTCTTTCATATTTTCACAGTTACCAGATGCACTAAAAATGCATCTTTTGGACAAAGACATTCTGGTGTCTGTGTGACACTTTCCTACACCATCTCTTCTTTCTTTTTCCTACACAAAGCCTTTTTGCTATATTCTCCTTCTTTGTTTATTATGTCTGAACAAGTTAGGCAACAACATCTATTTATATCATGCAAACATCCTCAAGCATTGATGAACTGATAAGTCAAAAGGTTCTTAACACCCATTTACACCTTCTATGAACATTTAATCTAGATGCAGATAATGATGCTATATGTCCATTCTCTTTAAGTTTTTGAATTGATCCATTTATTACCAGTATTTATTATTTACTGTCGGTGCTCTTTGTGATCAGATTTTTGTTTTGGACTGTTATTGAAAATAAGTATTCCGCTATTTGGACAGCTCTGATGTTAACGTTTTTCCCATTATGGATCCCTAAAGAACCACTTTGTTGGATAAGCTGATATACACTGCATACAGCAGTGAAAGCTGTTGTATGCAGTTGCTCCCCCATAGTTCAGGTGTTTGGACTGATAATAAGAGAATAGAGGGATGAATTGTTGGGCATCTTTCCTCTGGTCTCAGCAGCTCTCAAGTGATGTGTGATTAATTGCAGGAGAGAAGTGAGATGAAGATGTAAACTGGCAGGCAATCATGTAAAGATCATCACGTTACCACGTTGCACAAACTTTCTACACACTGAAATTACCTCTCCAGCAGCGAGAAGTAATTGGCATCTTTGCTGTATTTGGAACATCATTTTAGAGCTGTTAGGGAGGCTTGTGTGGAAGCCTGCTGACTATTTCAATCATTTCTTTCAAACCTTGAAAAAGCAGCCATCTAGTGAAGTGTGATGCTACTGGGCTTGTTCCTGTGTGTGATGTGGACAAAAAACAAACATGGTTTGAACATGTAGCTTCCTGCGTGCCGGCCTTGTATTGAACAGACCCTTTGGGCACTGACCAGGAAAGCTACGACTTAACAGGAAGGAGATTATGAGCTCCACTACTCAGACAAAAATACTGCTAATATTTAGAACTTTATATTTCAATAAATTTAATATATTCATGTAGAACATTGGTTATCAGGGATATTAGGTTGAAATAGGGGTGTCATAATTTCAACACTGAATTGAAAATTGATTGAAATGAGCTCTTCAATTGCAAAACTCAAATGGAAAAGGCTGAATCTGCAGTTCGGTCTTTTTTTTTCCTCTCCTCCCTCTCCTCCCTCTACTACTTGTGAAATTTGGCATGTGTCCAAAGAAAAAAACACTTCAAAGATGACACAGCTTAGTGTATCACACTAGTCTACCATGTAGACTACCCTTTTAAAGAAGAATTTGAAAATATAAATGACATTTGTCAGGGTGTAAAACCAATGATCTGTTGATCTTTACAAATAAAAACTTGATAGTCACACAATGTGCAGTGCAAAAAAGACAAACAAAAAAAATGGAAGAATCAGAGCGAATCGTGATCTTAAAATTGAATCGTGGATTTGCAGAATCGTGACACCCCTAGGATGAAATGTCATGTTTTTTTGTTTTTTTTTACTTGTATAGATATGTTAAGAATACAGTGAGCTATCAGAAACTTTACCCAAACACTGGACATCCACACACCCTCCTAAAACTGCGGTTTGATCCCCGGCTCCCTGGAGTCTGCATTTCGAAGTATCCTTGGGCAAGATAGTGACCCCCAACCCCTTACATGGCAGTAGAGCCCTGCATGAGACTGTTTTCTTTATCCCACTCTGGCTGGACTTCTAACCATTTGCTCCTGCACAATAATAGAGTGCAGTGATTTTGTGTTTTTTGCCATCCTTCCGGGTAAAATGGGTTATTTTTCTGTAGTATAAATAAAGGATTGCATACCTGTTGATAATAATGTGGTGAAATTAAGTTCTAGTGCATAATTACACTAATAAACTAATACTAATCACAGTTATTCAATTAAATAGACAATAAAATAAACATATTCATGACCACTCACCACAGGGACATCGTATATTTGAAGTAAATACATTTTTTAAAATATACAAAGGGAGGGAGAGGATCACACAACCAATTAACAAGTTATAGAAACATCTAATCCATCGATCCAGAGAGAGAGAGGGAGAAGCAGCTGCCCACAACACACATCACACTGACTGTCTGCAGCACAGCACTGGAGGACGGGGAGGGAGACACTCCAGTGTAGGTGTACTTCCTAGTTCTGTACACCGATTACTCTGAAGAGGGTCTGAAAAGTCTGGCAAGAAAGTTGCCAAGTTGGCAACACCAGCTAAATCACGGGACCCACATCTTATTTTTTTGACCTCCTGCTCCAGCCTGCAGCAAAGTTTAAAACCTGTCCCTGAAAGATTTGCGTTGGGTCCAAATCCTAATGCAGCCCTCTGCATGAGAGCCTCTGCCATTAGTGTATGAATATATGAATGCGACATGTGGTGTAAAGCACTTCGAGTGGTCGGAAGAATAGAAAAGCACCATGTAGATGATGTAGATGCAATTCTGTTTACCGTGGCGCCCTGGAGCACCCGTTCTATATTTCACTACAGTGCCTGGGGGCATTTTAAAATCATTCCCAGTGTATTGAAACATGGGAAAAAAGGTCCTTAACTTAATATAACCCAAAGTTATTGTCAATAACCAGAACCAGAAAAATACATTCTAATGTTGAGATCTGTGACTTGTTTTCAGCTGTTAGTAAACAGCGGGACCTCTCTGGATGCTGTTTTCTGGGGAGAATTGCAACAAAAAGTCTTTACGGACGTCTGACGGAAGAGTTTTTTTTTTTTTTTTTGTCACCATCAGTGAACAGCGAGACTCTGAATGTTGTCTCAGGAAGCAAACAGAGAGAAATGCTGTGGATCACGTATTTGCCATAATCTTGACCTGAAGTTAACTTTTTCTCCTCTTAGGTAGACATAGATTCAGATATTTATTGCACCTTTGGTGGTGTTTGTTGTTTTGTTTGGTGTTTTTTGAAATATGTTGAATCAAACCTGGTCTGAGAGGCCACATATTTGGTATCAAATTGAAAAGGAAATTGTGTTTTGTTGAGATAGAGAAGTTTGTTTTGACTGAGAAGGAAAATGCTCAATTAAGTGAGGAATCTCAGTGAACTGAAGCAACATTCTAGAAATCTACTGAGGTCTAGAAGGTTAATCAATTCCTCACTCTTTTGCTCTTGTGAGTCCGCTCTTGGAAAAGTGAAATAATAATAATAATAATAATAATAATAATGACATGAGCCTCCAAACCTTTTGCAAACCAACAGCACAAATCTCGGTCACAATTCCTTAATAACCTTTTTTAGGGAGCCCTTAGGCTGTTTAAACATATATTTGTTATGTGTTTCTGTTATATAGACTGAATTTTATCAGTAGCTTTCCTTTTACAGGGCTTCAAGTGGAAGTGCAATGTTGAAATAGCAAACGTACAATGGAAATAAACCTGGTAAAGAAAAAGAGAGAGCGCACTTACACTGCCAAGAATTATGGAAAAGAGGCTTTTTTATGCTTTTAAGTAGAATATAGACACAGCTTCAATTTGAGTATTTACTGTTGTTCCTCAAATCAATGAAGTGAAAACCCAAAGGTTTCTCACTCACTGTATTGTTGAATTTGCCTGTGAGGAGCAGAGACATCCTGGTAAAAAAAGGCTTGTCATCTGTCTTCATTCATCTCGCTCTGACTCATGTTAGTGCTCAATTATCTCTCCACAGTTTGTCTTCATTCTACTGGAGGAGATTTAAAGGATGGGAGGAGAGAGACAGAGAGAGAGAGGGTGATGTTGACTGAGGGATGTTAAACAGGAAACAGCGGTGGAAAGAAGCATTTATTGATTAAATGAGGGAGTAAGAGTGTGGGAATGTGGGATATCATAAGAGGCATTTAAAACTTTCCGATCACTGATTAACTAAAAAATACTCTTTATTCTCAACAGGCCCTCCGGATTTAAATGACAAAATATATGTTTTGTCCTTGCCCTCTAAAACAAGACATGTGAGTGTCTTCTGATCTGACGCACAGAACGAGATATCAGTGATAATTGGATACTAAAATTTTGACAGTTGTCTTGTCTGTCTGTGCCACAGCAACAGTAAAATAATTTGGGCTGCACCGACTTAAGATTTTCCTAGTCGACCAGTAGTTGTTAGTTCAAGCCATTAGTCGACTAGTCACCGCATGTTTATGATATTAATTTAATACATTTTTTTGGGGTGCATGAAGCAAACAGTCTGTTAAATACTCTCAGCTCTGCTGAGAACACACTACAGCTTCACCACCTTCCAGCTCAAGGATTTTTGTAGGAAAACCGGCGCCTATATTTTGGGGTCCATCTACCACCAACTTAAACTAAACTGAGAGCAGGGTCCAGCACGGGAAAGGATCGAGGGACCTGCTAGCTTGTGGCTTGGTAAGCTAACCCACCTCCCAACTGTTTTTCTGTTCTTGAAAACCAGTCTGGTTTCCCTCTTTTACACACTCCAGCTTCGGCCTGGCCTACATACAATATAATTTGAAGTATAAAAGGTTGTTAAAGGATAATTGTGGCTTATTGCAACTTGGATCTTATTTCTATTGGTTTGGCTAAGATTGTTCTGCCCAGTTAAATTACTGAAATCTGGGAAATGTGGCATCACTAAAAGTAAGTCACAATCAGTCACTTGATTATAAAGTCACTCCACTCATTTTAAACATAAAGATTACTTCTTTATGAGTCCTCAGTCTCTGAAAGTTGTAGGCTATAATGTCTTCTGTGGTCGTGAGCTTTTATTTTAGAAATGAGAAATGCAGACGTGCACTTCAAAATTATGGTCACATTATTATCAGATCCATTCAGTGTGCAGTTAAGTGGTTCGTACACCACAGCAGCCTTTTACTGTCTGTAATGGGGGGGTTCAAGTGTAGCAGCGTACTAGAGTTACTGTCTACAGCGTAGAACAGGAGGAACGTGAAGATGACATTTCCCTGCGGCATGTCTGCCCTCGACGGACACTGTTTCGCTCCGATCAGCAAATCAAGACCTGATCACTTTACATAGGGCTGTATTGTAACTACTGTAACCACACACACACGCGCACACACACACACACACACACACACACACACACCTATAGCTAGGTTTAGGTCAGAAGCAGATATGCTGGAGTCTGCTGCCCATCATAGCTGCATTGATTTCCTTTCTCCTGCGTCAGGCTGTCTTGTCAACAGACTCCTCGGAGCATGGAAGATGAATTATTCACAGGACAGCTCTGCCAGGATCTGTAAATAAATACTTAACTAATATTGGCCCCCACAACCCACAGGTCTCAGCTTACTGTGATGGGGGGCTTTGAGGGAAAATGAAGAGAACAAAATGAAATCTGCCCTAAATATATGTCGTCATTCATCCATGTTGGAATCTGTTTAATAGCTGGATTATTTGTGGTGACACTAAACTGCAATAATGGTTCCTCACCTCTTACTGTACGCAGGACTTTTGTCTGAGTAGGTTTTGCTTTGGTTTGGCAATTACACTCGTGTTTTCTGAAGCTACAGCTGAGCTGAGGAGGTCGTCATTAATGTTAAAATCTCAAAGTTTCACAGGCATGAGCCTCTCTTCAATGAGTAGACGCACGCTTCCCTCTGCTCAGTGATACAGTTGGCAGATGCTATTGAAAGAAAATAGTTCTTACATTAAGAGAGAGATTTTCAAATGAATTTATTTGTGTTTTGATCACCGGAGGCTGAATGGCATCTAATTCCATTATGCTGGAGAGAAGGCAGACATCCTCAAATCTCTGCAACTCACACCAAAACAATCTAGATGGATAAAGTGCACTACAGGTAGGAGGAAAAATATGAGTTTGATCAGGGTTGAACTTGCCCTTTAAATTTCTGTCACCATTATTGTGAAGATTTGCTCACATTTAAAACTGTGCAAATGAAAGCTCAATCTCGGCCGCACTTGGAGGAGCTTTTAAAATTGGACTGTCCATCATAACGTGAAGTATTTATGCTTGAAATGTGGACTTTGAGAGAAGCATCACAGGCTGCAATTTATTTTTATCTGCTAGTGTTCTTCCCCGAATGCTCTTAAGGATCAATGACCATATGGAGCCAAGCGTGAAAAAAAGAACTAAAACAGAAATCACAAATGTGCTCATTCCTCTAGTTTCCTCCGATCTAGCAAATGGTTAGATGTTGCCTCTGCAGTTATTAATATCAAATCAAAACCCAGCTAGACTCATTTTGCGATGCTAAATCAAGCAAAAACAATAAACAGCAAGAAAATAACATTGTTTGACTGTCTGCGGAGTAGCTCTAATTACACTAATGGACACTGTCTGAAATGTATCTCTGTCTATTTTTAGGTGGCTCTAATGTGAAAATCCTCTCGGAGAGGTTATGTGCAGCATACCTGAGAACACCAGAGGTTTCTTGTAGCTTTTTGCTTAATCTTTTGTGTACATGATAATTATAAAAAAAAAAAAAAATCTAAATCAAATGGGCTGGAATAAGGTGTACGTCTGAAACTTTATTAAAACCCAAATGTCTCTGATTTTAAAATGGTGTGCTGGTGTTTGCACCAGTATCTGTGTTACCAGTTCACTGCACAGCCACCTTCCCATTTTGAGGTATCTCTCTGAACAGGTCACGAAAAGTGTCAGAGCCCCATCGTGTCTTTTTCAAGCCTCTGTCTCCTCCACCCAAACCCATTTTCTCTATCCTTTCTGCCTGTCAGTCTCTTTGCACTTGTATATTTTGTCCTCAACTTTATGTACCAAACACTAGAGCTGTCATGTTTCAATAATTTTAAATTTCAGTATGATACATGCAAGTCTGGGATTAATTAATTTTTAGGGCAAGGCCACTTTGATAAATACAAATTTATTATGATGAAGTGGTGCCCAAAATGTGGGGCACCAAGGCCAAAACCAGTGGTGCAGTAACAATAAGTGATAATTACACTGTATGAAGAAAAAACATTATTTGTACAATTAGTTGATAATTAGCCTGATTAGCCCCCATCTGTAATCAATACAAACACACATTATTAGATTGTAAACCATTAATCAAACAAATAACTAACCACATCATATCTTCTTTTACTTCAGCAGTTATCCAGTGTTTCTGTAGTGTTAAAAACATACGCTCAGTATTAGCAGTTTGAATTAAACTAAAGCTCCATATACTGTCTGTATTGGAAATATTACCCCAAGCTCCCTTTGTGGACTTAAAAATGCATAATAGAAACAGAAAAATAAAAGGCGTCATATGTCGACAGTGTTCTTGTCAATTTAGCATCAATATATAACCCAGAGAGAGAGAGAGAGAGCGAGAGTGCACCGGAAAAATACTGCCTGTCAATCAGTTGTTTTCATGTCTGTGACAGAAGAGCACAGAGACATGCGACACTTTGTCTGCACATAGATACATTTATTCCCTTTTTACTGGGCACAAACCTCAAATTACGTGCATATTATTGAAAAAATATACTTGCCTGGCCAGAGCTGGTGCAGACAGCCGCATAGATTAAAATGAGAGTTCAACAATACCCGGTTCAAAACAGGGCATGCCAAACTGGCCATGTGGGTAGAAGGAGTATTACAGCCACACTCCAGGGCTTCAACATTACTGGACAGTTTGCCGTGGTGTAATTCCTGCCCTGTATATGTATAAAAATTTTTATTTTTATTTATTCATTTATTTGAAAAATTAAAAACCTGCACACAGTGCTGGTAAAGAAAAACAAATTTCAGGCAGGAAAATAAAGACTGAACTGAAGTCTTGAATGAGCACTTAGATAATTTTTTTTTATAACTCTGGTACTTTCAATAATAGAATTACTGGATACTATATTGTTTTAAACACACGGTGTAGAAAAAATCTCTATAATGAAAGTATCAATACCTTTGACCTTAACTAAAATATGATTTCACATTGTTTTAACTTGCCATTCAAATCCTTTTGGACAACTAAAACCTGTTAAACTTGCAACAAAGAGTTTTAAATATCTTAAATAGTGCATCTCTTTACAGACAAGAGGATTAGAGAAGTATAATAGAAATGTAAAATACGATAGAGAGGATCTGAAGCATTAATGGGGAATCCCAGCAGTCTACGACTTCCTCCTGAGTGGCTGTTAACTGAGCGGGATAAATGACTGTGTTAGATTGTTTTAATTTAACAAGCGGGGCGGTCATGTTATGATTGCTACGCCTCATAGGTTTAATCCTGCGGTGTGAAGCAGCGGGTCTTAACCCCGATTTGTGACTGTCTGTCATTTTACGAGCTTTGGATTAAAAAATCTGCCATGTGGCGTTTGCTACACGTAATGAGGTTTGTAATAAGATCAGCCTGCATGACACCGGGATCACAGCTACTTCTCTGTTAGCGAGCGCCGGGCCTCTGTTCGACTTTGATCTGAGCAGACAGCTCTTTCTCTCTCTGTATGGATTTTAGTGGACTGACAGAAGAAAAGGAGTTTTTCTCTCTGTCTGCTCAGTGTGTGTCTCTTAATGTGTAGCTCAGGCACTTTATCATTCAACTGTGGCCACTTTACAGAAGTAGGAGATTCTTGGTAATAATGGTTAACTTACCATCAGCACTGTTACAATTTTTTTTTAAAAGTTTTAAGTGTGTGCATTTGTGTAACAGGTTATGATCCTCTTAAGCACGTTCAGTTGTGTTTCTTAAAGTCCAGATGAAATGGCATTTTGAGAGTATCCAGCTTCAGTATCATGATGTATTTCCAAGTGAAACAGGATAGACGGGCAGGACATGTTCGGAGGAATTTGATCTGAATGTTGAAAAGTGGGTGTATCTTAAACATGGAGAATGAACTATGTTGTTGCGGGGTAGCGAATGAATCTTAGCTCTTAGTTTTGTGTTGTCTCAAATTGATTGCCTGATGTTTTGCTGATGTTAGGGGGGAAGCTTCAAAAGGTATATAAGCAGACATCTTGCAGTCACTTCTCCATGGTCAAGCTCTGCTCGGTTGTATTTTTACGCTAAAATGCAGTAAATCTATACTGCATCGAACCAGACTGAATCCAGTGTTTTATTTGGACAACTTTGCTTGAATTTTCTAAGTGACTTTTGACTGCATTGTGTTCAGTGATTGCCGTGAAGGGACCTAGCTTGCCCTGGCCCAGTTGGGGTAACTTAAGAGTTTGTCGCTGTTCGGAACTTGTGACCTTCCCGTAGGCTGTCTGCTCGTGCCTTATGACACTAAGGAACCAAAGAATAGTTAAGTTAACATTAGTATATCCAGCACCCAGCAGCAAAAATGGACTGTGGACAGTAAGTCGTGGCCTGTAAGGGCTCACTGCAGATGTAGATGAAGACACGCTAGAGTCAGTCTGCAGACGAATGAAGCCCCGTCCCCGCTTACACCAAATTAAACACTGCACGTTCTAGAAAGTGTAGCTCTGCAGCCATTAATTGATTACTTGTCAACTATTTAATTAATTGCCAACTATTATGATAATTGCATAATGTGAGTGTTAAGTGTCAGTATCAGTCTGTGCTCCATGTGCATCACTTGGAGGCCACCCAGCTCTTTGCATTTGTCCACACGTGTTGCTTTCACTGCATAGTAATGTACAGTGTAGGTGTGCTGCATGTCAACACATGAATCGACATTAACAACTTGCATGCACAGGAAGTATGACACAGTCTTCTGCTGGCTCACTTTTAAGATGACACAGCTGTACACTGACCTCCTGCAGGGGTTTTATAAAGCTCAGTCAAACCAGGAAGCAGAATCAAAACTGGCTTTGAACTTTAATGGATTTGCTCAGTGTGGGGAGGCTGCACATGTGTTCGTAAGGCTTTTGCTTATACTCAGGAAGAGTGGACGTGACAAAACAGAGCAACGACTGTAGATAATACTATCATTAGCATTGCACAGGATTGTCCTTGAAAAAGTGGGATGTACACATGACGGAATTTCGAAAGACAAAAACCCATTTCGCCACAGTGATCTATCACATCTTTATCACCCGTCAAATACCAGTCAGCATAAAATATTGCTGTACCAGATTTAATTTTTTCCTCCATTTGAAACTTCTATTGAGGTTTTCAATTGAGGCTTCAAATGTCTGCCATCATATTGGCATCATATTGAATAAAATGATTCATTGGATTAAGTGAGTTAGTCTTTATTAAATTAGCTTTCCTTGAAAAATGAATATAACTTGTCCGTTTTGTCAACATAAATGTAATATATGGTGCTGTTTTATTGTAGGTGAGTGGCAAGCTGTAGAACAAAGTGTTTTTTCACCACATAGTATAATAGTATAATAAATAATATAATACTAATAATATTATTGTAGTCTAGTCTTTATCTGTAACTGTGCAGGAATACTGAGCTTAAACAGAGTGAATAGATTGGAAAAATAGCAAATAAAATAGTTTAGTTTGCTGTATGTGAATTTTACCCTGTAAAGGCAGCTTGAAGTTTTGTCCTGCAGGTGTTTTCATTTATTTTTTGTTGCAATTTTCAAATAGGAAGTCTGTGTTTACTACCTTTCCTGTTGCCACACTTCAAATCTCTTAAGTCACAGATTAAATTAACACACTTGACAATTCACTTGGCTTTTTACTGCCAAACCAAAAAAAGTGAAAGGCAGTCTTTCTTAAGCAGAATGAGGGTGCGTGTTGTACCAAACATCATCTACTATAAAGACCTTTTCACTGTAGTTCCTAACCTGCAGTTTCTCTTTTTATAATGGGAAAGGATCTGTTCAAAAATGTCTTTGCTCATTGAGTATTTTCCTGCTTCCAATGCATAAACACAAAGAAGAGAACAAACGCATCAGTTCTGAGGCACAACTCTAATTTTAGCTGCAAACAAGATGAAAACGGACAAAATTGTCAATAAAAAAATATGTCAGTATGTCTAAAAGAAAATAAGAAGAGTGGTTTTCATTACAGCCCTCGAGGCAGCGAAATAACAGAGAGGGGCCATGAAGGGGCCATTTTTGATATGTGTATTGATATCCACTGTATATCAGTCTGTTTTTCTGCTTGTCTGTCTTTAACAGTGCTCTTCCTGTCAAACCGTCTGTTTCCCTGCTGAAAAATAAGAGCGGGCAAAGAAAGGCTGAAGGAGACTCAGAGAGGGAGGGAGAGCAGTAATTGCTCTGGGGGATTGTATCCACGTTCGGTCACTACTGGGGAGATTGGTGACATCCACCATATTGATCAGTGCATTTAACTCCGACACACACAAGCGCACACACACAGTACAACGTGATCCCACAGCCACACTCCTCGTTTCAAACCTGGTACACTTCTGTTGTTATTCCTCCTCTCTGTTCCTTCACCACACCTTCCCCTGTCCATTTCTTTACTTCAACACTCCTGTACTTTGATGTTTTTTCCTTATGGCTCCACCTCACTCTCAACTCACACTGAATGTTTGGCATTTGCGTTCTTATATTACAAGGTGTGTATTTGATTTGTTTGAGGATTTTGTTTGCTTTTTTTTATACTAGACCATAGGAAATAAATGCGTATGCACTTCTAGAGACTGTAATTACTGCTTGTAAAAGTAGAAAACAAAATACTTTTAGAAGTAAACTGCTACATTTAACTATTCCTGTCATGCAATACCCCCATCAAGTGGCTGTATGAGTTTTGACCCTCTGAGGTTGCTGTAGCTGGTCAGTGAGGAGTATTTAAGCCAGAGTAGCAGACTCAGTTACCAATGTGAAGTTAGCAGCCATTAGTTTGTTTCTGCAGATCAGACGAAATATATAGCCAAACGTCTGAGCACACATGACATTTTGAGAAGCATGGGAAGTAAAATGGATGTTTGTTAAGATAATATTACTGCAATTACAGTGCTATTTTCTGTTAGCACATCAAAGGGGATTCCCATTATGTGTTAGCATTGAGCTAACAAATTAAACTGTAGCTATTAAAAATATATATATAAGATTCAGCAATCAAACATTCACAAAAAAAAGAATCATGATACTTAATATATTTGATTTTTTTACTCCCACCTCTACTGATCTGTATAGCACTGTATGTTCTTTATGTTACAAGCAGCTCTCAGGGTGGTGTGAAGAATTAAAAGGTTTTTTGGTATGGATCACGTTGTATTACCAACATGTGAACGAATTGTAACATAACTTACAAAATTAGACCCTCCCCGACTTTCTCAGTTGCCTGTAACACACTAATTTCAATGTAACAGATGTGGGACCGTTTCTGTCAAGTTAATGCACGCTCCTAACCCTAACCCTGGTCTCACTTTAGCTCCCCTACAGCGCCAACTATGTACAACTAATGTTAGTTTAGAAATGGAGTCCGCTAATGTCAACATACAACTGGCACCCAGCACAATACAAGCCTAACTTGACTTCCCTCATCCATCAATATGATGCTGATCGATGATGTTCATTCTCAGCCACTGACGCCATTAATAACAAGGATTTGATGAAATTCCACAGTGTCTTTAAAGGTATTTGGTTGCTGACATACAGCAGCAGCCGGTTAGAATTAAATAAAAATTTGGCTGAAATCCATACACATAATTACAGTCTTATAAAAGGTATATTAAAATAAAGTTAATAGTCATCACATTAAACAGGTTTCAGTTCTTGTGTTTAACATTTGGTACAGTAATGACTTTATTATTTCTTGATGAATAATACTGTAAGATAGGAACTTTTAAAACTCACAAACAAAAGAAAAAACAATGATTTAGGTGTTTCTGTCAATGCTATATATTACATTTGGAAAATAAAGTTTTCTGTTTTGCTTTGAAAAGTAAAATCTTGATCTTGTGTCAGAATTCCGACAGGATAATTACTGGTTTGAAGTGAGTCAGCGAGGAGAAGATAGAACAGACTGAAAAAGAATCTAAAAAAGTGAGAGATAACTGGAGTGGTTGTGCTGTTGTGTTCCTGTCCTAAAGCTTTTATGATTGATGACATATTTGTCCCTTCTTTCTTGTTTGCCCTGTCTGACTTCTCACAGCAGGCTTGTATTAAGAGGCCACTTGAGGACAGCACAGGAAAAAAAAAACTTCTGGGGGGGAAAAAATAAATAAATAAAACTCAAACCCTTAGTGCACTTTTGCCATTTAGGATTTCTTTTAGTGTGATTGACAAGATCTCATTGAACCACTTTGAAATAAATGTCATTCCGATTTTATTTTGTGTGTGAAATTGCAATTATAGGCTGAACCTTTATTTTCCTCACTGATTAATCTTTGGATTATTGTCTCTGTCCACAAAACCATAGAAAGAAATGGCCGCCATAATTTTAAATCTCACCTCCTCAAGGTCACATCTTCAAATCGCTGCACCTGTCCAACGTACTAAAACAGAAAATATTAAATTTACTAACACATGTGACACAGAAAAGCATCAAATCTTCATGAATCAGAAACTAGAACAAGGGGATGTTTTTAAAAAGTCAGCAAGTGATTTTCTATTGATCAAGTTACATATTAATTGACTTATTATTTAAGCAGTGGTAGGGTAATTAAACAGACATGTTTAACAAATATAAACAAACAGTTGGCCTTCATTTTCACTGCTAAGTTTTTCCAAATGGTCTATTTCATTAGTAACAGTAGTATTAGTTTCATTGTAGCATAGGGTAGCAATGAATCGATCAGTTTGAGTAATTGAAAAACCCCCACCAGCAATGGACTCAAACGTATAGATAACTGTTCGTCCAATCACGAAGCCATATTTCATTGTACTGTAGATGACATGTAATTCTGTTTCAGTTTTATTTACTCTGTACACCTCTGTAGCTATACTGTAACTGCAGGATTTGCACCAGAAAAACTAATAAAAAGTCACCTTGTGTGTCAAGGTTTTTTCAATACCACCTTATTATTATTTCCATTATTCACACCTGATCTTCACCCATTGGGTCAACAGCTTGTATGAATGGTGAGAGTGTGTAATGTGAGTAAGTGACTCTGCGATGCGGCTGAAATCATATTGACTGAGCTGTCATTGTGACATACAGACCTCTCATGCATTTGATATGCAGATGTCAGGGTCCACGCTGACTACATGTCTCTGTGCTGCCTGCCTCTCTGCTGCGGTGAAGCCTCCTCATGTAT
>JAJHUR010085021.1:0-46142 GCA_027495735.1 Lutjanus campechanus | reverse complement strand
AGAGACAGATATATATATATATATATATATATATGTATGTGTGTGTGTGTGTGTGTATACAAATCTTAACATTTTCATGATGTACTGGCACAGTATTCTTTACAGACATTTATTGTTTCAGGATGAATCCTGATGACTTTGGTGACTTTTCCTCCGGTACCACCATGAGGTTGGCATTTGTAGTTGAATGTGAATCGTCTCAATATTTATCAGATGGTTTATCATGAAATTTATGTTCCTATGGGGATCAATTGTAATAAATTTTAGTGATCCTCAGACTTTTTTGAAATCAAGTGAAATCATCAGGTCAAAATTCCAGTTTGTTCAATGCTTTTTATGACCAAATTCCAGCAGAAGTAATGACATTCTCATCAGTGTACTTGTCAACCTTGAGTCCTCAAAAACAGGGAGGATTTTCAAAGACTTCAGAGACTTTTGTGGGGTAGGCCTGCAATGATTAATCGATTATTAATTGGTTATTAATCAATGGCTGACAAGAAAAAGTCAAAATTCTGATTTCTGCTTTTGTGAATGTGAATATTTTTTGGTTTCTTTCCTCCTGTCTGACAGTAAACTGATTATCTTTGAGTTGTGAGTAAAACAAGACATTTCGGGACGTCATCTGAGGCTTTGGGAAACACTGACACATTTTTCACCATTCTCTGATATTTTAAAACAAACAACTGTTAATCAATCAAGATGCCTCACCTCGTCTAATTTTAACGTAGATCACAACAACACAGAGACAATTAATATTTTACAAATGTTTTTCTAAGGTTATGTTAGTTAGGTTGCTCTTTCTTTTAAAACTTTCTGTATGATCGGACATTCTTCTTTTCTGGATGTCTTTCTCTTAGCATTCTCCATTCCTCTCTCCGTCCCTCACTCACGGTCATGTCAATCAGACCCATGAAAGATCTTGGGAGAGTGACCATTTTTAACCCCAACCATGATCTTTCTTTTTTTCTGTTTTCCATAAATGTAATGTAGCTAGAAGAATAAACAGACATTGTGTAAAAATTCCGCAAGAGTTTCGCAAAATCAAGGGTAAGGCTGCAGCTAACAATTATTTTCAGTCGATTAATCGGCCAGTTACTTCTTCGATTAATCGATCAGTAGTTGCTTGTTTTGCAATGTCAGAAAATGGTGAAAATGTCAGTCAGTGTTTCCCAAATACCAAGATGACCCAAAGATATTTAGTTTACTGTCATAGAGGAGTAAAGACATTAAAAAAATACTCACATTCAAGAAGCTGAAATCTGGGAATTTTGACTGTCATTCTTAAATTTTACTCAAACTGATTAATTGATGATCAAAACAGTTGACGATAAATTGAATTATTGATTAATCGTTGCAGCTTAACAAATAAGCAAATGTTGCTAAGTAACATGCTAAACAAAGTTGTTAAACATTACTAGATAAACGTTAGCATTGTTATTGTCAGCATGTTAGCATTCTGACATTAGCATTTAGCCTTAAATTCGAATCTTTAAAGCCAGTATTGTACTCTCTGTAACCACTAGAGCACAAGGGTCCTGTAGGGTCCACATGACATACATTTCATCATCAGTGGCTCTGTGTGGACACACACATACCCCCAGTTTGTTGTGCGTGCAGACTTATCCTTGTGGCTTCTTCAGACATTGATCTACTGCTCATGTGTTGACCATGTCCTTCAAGTGGATGCCAGAAAGTAGTGTAAACAGACCTAATAGGCTTCTGTGGTGTCA
Organism: Lutjanus campechanus; assembly: GCA_027495735.1. Taxonomy (NCBI): domain Eukaryota; kingdom Metazoa; phylum Chordata; class Actinopteri; order Lutjaniformes; family Lutjanidae; genus Lutjanus; species Lutjanus campechanus. The sequence goes on along the minus strand of JAJHUR010085021.1, from coordinate 44,412 downwards.
GTGTATTTGTCCATTTTCCCTGTAAGATTTCAGTCCCAGTTGATTTGGCAAACCCCCTGGTTACCACGGTAATATTGATCAATCAATCCCAGTTATTATTAAAGACCACGCAGCCAAAGTCAGTGGAATTTGCTTTCGATACAGCATTGTATGTGAGCTCAGTACAACAGTGTGAGGAACATTAAACACGGGCAGACATCAGACAATGCGCACAGATCACCACACACAAAAGTGATTTGCAAGTATTGTTCAGTTCTACAGGTCTCAGAGCAGGAAACTCTCTTTGAGCAGCCACTTTGTCAGGAATCCAACAGAAGAACTATTGACTGACCTGTTCACACTGCAATCAAACAAACATGCTGTTTTAATAAAGAAGTCAGTCAATAATTGCCGCAACAATCAGATTTCATGCTGCACACAGCGCCAGGAGTTTTCCACACAGCAGCAGGACACAGAAAAGATGTTTACTTTGCTGAGGTGTGCAGTCTGTTGCCTGCAGCTCTTCATCTAACAGCTCACTGTGGCTGCTTTTTATTCCATTACTCCCTGACATCTGCTGACGGAAAAAAAAAATCAAAATGAACATTGTTTTGGAGACATTCTTGTCATTATTTTAATGAAATAAAACAGAATCCAATAAATGACAATCAAATGAGAGCATTATAAAAAGAACTTATAAACTTAAGTAAAGTTTATAATAAAGTATGAGATATTAAGAATAAAAGAGTAGATGATTCGACATACACAGCAAGGAATTAAGTAAAAGAACATGTGTTGCTGTGAGTGTGAGAACAAAGATGTGGTTTACCTGATTTCCTCTGGGAAGGCGTTCCAGAAGGATGCGGCCCTGAAAGCAAAGGCCTGGTTGCTGCTAGTTTTCAGTCTGGTTCTTGGAATCTCTAAAAGGGACCAACCAGAGGATCTCAGGCTACATATGGAATTCAACAGTCATCGATAAACTCAGGGGCCAGTCTCATTCGTGCCTTAAAAGTGATAATTAAAATCTTCAAATAGTCTTTTGTTCGAATTAGCACTTTGAATTAATGTTCCCTCTGGTGTCCTGTCCAAGTAAAGGCACAGAAAGCCTTATGATAACGACTTAATTTGTTTGTATTAATTTGAAGGGAATTATTCAACAAAACACCCCTTTTTAACTTAATTTAAAAGTAATTAATTGGTTGTTACTGGTTGGTTTGAAAGAGGACTAAAGCTGTGTGTCATCTGCAAAAAAAGACCAAAAAAACAACATTGTTTCTGCAGATTATGTGTCCTAGTGGTAACCTAAATGGAGAAAGGAAAAAGGGCCAAGGATTGACCCCTGAGGTTCTCCACAAAGCAAAGATCATGTGGAAGATCTGCTATCAGCAGATCAGCAGCACTAAATAAACGTGAAACATAAAATCTTAAAATTGATTCTGAACCACACAGGTCCCCAGTGTAGTAGACTTAAAGTGGGCTTATATGTATTATTTTGCCTGAATTAGTGAGGAGTCTAGCAGCAGCATTTTGAATTAAATTAAGTTTGGAAAGGTTGTATTTGCATAAAGCATGAGTAGACTGAGTTGCAGTGGTGTAGACGGGGTGTGATGAATGCAAGAATTACAATTTGCAGGTTCTTGGGAGACAGGACCAGATCTTAGATCTTAGAAGATTGTGCATAGCTTGGTTACTGACTGTGAGTCCTCTGCAGCAGCCATGGGTTCGATTTCCAGCTGTGACCCTTTGCTGCATGCCCTTTCCTGTTGTACCTTTTGATGTCCTGTCCAAATATAGTAACAAAAAGCCACACAAAGTAATTGGTGGTTATTGGTGGGGTCAAAAGAGAAATTAAGCTGGGTCATTCAACAAAACGGACAGTTTTTAACCTTATTTAGGCATCCCCTGAGAGTATTTATGTGGTTGTTACTGGTGTGATCAACAGAGAAATAAAAACTAAAATTGTCTCTACGGATTATGTATCCAAGCGTTATTGTTAATGGAGAAAAGCAGGGGGCCAAGGATTACCCCCTGAGGTACTCCGCAAAGCAAAGATTATGTTGCTATTGGTGATCTGCTATCACTAATAGCAACAGTACAAGTCCCATTTTGGAGATATGAATAAAATCAGCCTGACACAGTGCCATAGATGCCAACTCATGTTTTAAGATGCTACATTAAAATTGAATCATCCACGGTATCAAGGGCATGTTGCACTAGTTAACTTGAACAAGCAGCAGTAGGAAATATTGAGTTTTAATCAGCAGTAACCTATTAACATGAATTGATTATTCTTTTAAAGACATTATGCATTGTTTCCTTTGTATCCCCGGTGCATGTGAGAGCAATCTGAAGTCTCAACAAAAACCAATTAGTTTTTAATATTTGAATGGTAAGATATTATTGAAGATATTCTGGCTGTTACCCACTCCCTCAGGATCCACTTACAGCCTTTGTTATTCCCATTGTGGTGTGACTCCTCCTGATGAACAAACCAGTAGCATGAGGTGATTTATGAGGTGGTTTTCATGAACAGTAATAAGGTGGCCACATGTCAGAAAATCAGGCCTCCCATCCACAGTGCAGGTTTAATAGATCCAGCACAAAGCCCATTTCCATTCAACAACAGGTTTTTCCTCTCGTGGCAGAGCAGCAGCTGGATAAACAGCTTGATGTGGGCCTGGAAGCTGTAACTGGTCCTCTCTGTGCTGCAGAAAACAGATGATCCCTCGCCTCTCCACTTGCTCATAGGCTGTTGTTAGACATTAGTGCATTGTCCTGTGCCAAGACAGAGAAATGGAAGATGCCTGTATGAGCAGTAGCAGTCTTTTCACAATCTATTTGTGAAAAGAATGTGGTAAAAGAAAGACAGCAGCAATTTAGATTTAATACTTTACATCTTTTCATCAGTGGAGGAAGAAGTACTCATCATTCATTTAGATCATTTACTTAGTAAAAGTACAAATTAAACAGCAGAAATACTCTGTGGCAAGTAAAAGTCCTGCATTAAAAACCCCAAGTAAAAGTACAAAATTGGGTCACTGGGTAAATCTGAGGCATCATTGTTTTTCATTTTTAGATCTTTTCTCTAATCTTTGATTTTTTTCTGAGATATTGGATGATTTGATCTCTCTGGGTCCCAAACAGTTATTTAAATGAAATTATGAGAGGTTTACAGGTTAAATGTCTCGTTGGTACTGCTAACAACTAATGAACATCTGAAATGAAAGGGGCTCCGTGCACTAGGGCTGCCCTGACTAAAGATTTTCGTAGTCAACTACTAGTCATTTGTTAAAGCCAATAGTCAACAAGTCATCATGTGCTCATTAATTATATTTTAGGCTTACTTTCTCTCAGAAGAATCTTCCAGTATATTTTCCTTCTTTCCAACTTTTTTCATTATTATCATTATTATTATTATTATTATTATTTATTTATTTTTTTGGTCCAACCAACAGTTGAAAACCCAAAGACAGTCATGAATGATGAAGAAAAGCAGCAAATTGTCACATTTAAGAAGCTTAAACTACAAATGTTTATCATTTTACTTGAAAAATGACAGAGACCATTAATCAAATATCAAAATAGTTAGAGATGCACCGATTGCAATTTTCTTGTCTGATTCTGATTTCCGCTTTTTTTCTGTGGGTCTGACCTGCCGCCTCCGATTTTGTCCGCTTCTGATTTTCAGTATTTCTAGTAGTGTCATAATAAAACACTGGCTATTAAATAACTTACATCTTCTCCAAAAGTGCTCCGGGTCACAGCCTTCTTATTTTATTATAATATACTTATGTACCAGAACAGCAAACAAAACATACCGCAGATTGATGCAGTGCAATATTTTTCTGTAGATTAGCAAAGCTTTTCAGTGAGAAAAACAGAAGCAGAAATGAAACAAATCTGGATGAGAAAATGTTTGGGGAGATGTGTGAACACGGGTTGTTTATTCTGCGGGCGGCTGTGGCTCAGTGGTAGAGCGCGGTCGTCCACTAATTGGAAGACTGCCGTTTCAATCCCTCGAAGCATCCTTGGGAAAGATACGAAACCCCAAATTGCCCCCAAAGGCATAGCCATCAGTGTATAAATGTGTGTGAATGGTTATTTTCCGAGGAGCAGAGGCACCTTGCATGGCAGCCGCTGCAATTAGTGTATGAATGTGCATGTGTGAATGGGTAAATATGAGAAGTGCTTTGAATGGTCGGAAGGCTAGAAAAGCACTATATGAATGCAGCCATTCATCCAGTAATTATTCTTCAGCCAGAACTGGAGGTAAAATTTGTGAACAGTAGTCTGCTGCTGGCTACCATTAGCCTGAAATGCTAGAAAGTTTACCGTTGTTTGTCGACACTGCCAGCCGCTCTGTCTCATTGTAGACTGTCTGTCTTCTCTATATCCTCCTCTTGGAATTTATCGCTGACACAGACCTCATGCAAACATGTGCCTGAGTGTGTGCAGCTGTGACCAGCGCTGTTGTGGCTGTGATGTTGCTGTCTGTGTCACTGCATGGATGACGTGACTATCGTACGGAGCATGTGTGCAAATTTGACAAGTACAGAATCGGATATGTGACATTGACTGGCCGGTCACTGCTCAGGGCTAGTCACACTGAACTTTTGTTTAATTGTGACTATTATGCACCTTAAAAGCAAGGCAAATTCCTTGAATGTGAAAACTTACTTGCAATAAACCTGATTGTATTTCTTATTCCATTGTCATTCTCTGTTCACCAGTACATTTGTCTTGGAAAAGAGCTAAGATGTTTTAAGAACAGTAATTTGTAAAGCTTTCACTGAACAACTAAATGCTGAAAAACTGCACAATACAAGAACACAAGGAAAGAGTAGTTGAATAGATACAGTAGATGCTTCTCTTTATGGATGGTAGTGTGAAGAACAATGCCGTATTTGTACTGAATGTGAACAGCTCAGGTTATAGAGCTGTCGTCTCTTTGTGCTGTCTTGTGATCTGCTGTAAGACTGTGACTCACTCTCAACAGTAAGATGTGTCTGAGATCAGTGTGAGATGGCTGATGTGGAATTAGTCACCTTGGTTAACAACCTATCATAAAACATGTTATTTTCTTCCTTACAAATGATTATTAAGTGCATGAATGTGGAAATACAATCTGCAGGTGTTATGAATATAATCTACACTTAAGTTTACCCCATACCTTTCATAGATGGATGGTTACGATCGTTTTTTTTAATTTAGTATTCATGATATACAAATGCATCATGGGCAGATGGTCACCTAGAGCACCAGCAGCTGGAGGGGCACCAGAGGGAAGGAATTTTATGTAATTAATTTCAAACACCTATTCTGTTTTCAAAGGTACGTCCCACTTATGTCTCTGCACATGTTACATAGACAAGTAAAGCTAATGGTCACACTGCAATATACACCTGATTTTGGGAGTATTCTGCAGACAGAATCAGATGTTTGCTGTCATATCATCAAATCCTGTAAAGGAAAAATTGAGTTTTTCTTTTAATCACATTATACGTGTTAGAACATACGTTTTTGAAAACATGAAAACACTGAGAAGTTAAATTGCTGTTCATGATTTCTGTGTTCAGGATTTTTGGGGGAGACCTGAAACATGGCTCGGTGATGTGCAGGAGCCATGGTCCCCCAACACTATATAAGTTCCACGAACCAACACAGCAACAACACTCCCCTCAGCAACGACAACAACAACAACAACCCTCTCAGTCCAAATCAGTCCAGCAGTTCACTTCAGCTCTCTTCAGTTCCAACAACCCAACACAGAAGGAAAAAAAACACCCAGTCACCGTTCTCTGGCTCTGGTGGCTCAAATATATATATATATAATAATATCTGGACATGTCCAATAAAGCTGCTGGACATGCATGTTTCAGGTGGTTGCCGGTCGTACTGGTGTTTGACGCTGAGACAGTGAAGCGGACATGCTCTCAGTGTTGAGATCTTTTTTTGATCATTCAAATTTGGCCGGGTGGTTCATAACACATGTTTCTGTGGTGTGATAAACTCAGAATACACATTTATAGTTGCTTTACATGACCTTTGAATGACTCTGACAGGGCCAAAAAAAACTTTACTGTGACATCCCTAGATAAATGTGTTCCTGTCAGTTTGTCAGCATCACATCAAGATAACACAAATATCCAAATTTGAAGCGCCTGTGATGGTGATATGTCACCCTTGATAATGTGTAAGAAACTTATTTGTTCACCCTGTCTGTCTGTTTGATCTTGTTTCAGGCCTCAAGGCAGCATGATAACATCTGTTCACACTCTAGAATCTCCAGTGGGCGGACAGTGAGGACCCGTCGCCAATATGCGATGTGTGTAAGGGACCAGTGGCGGTGTTGTGGCCCCAGGCGGGATGCTGCTGACGGCCGGTCAGTATGACTCTGCTGGACTTGTGGCTGTCGCGCTCCATCCCCATGTGCCTGCTCCTCCAGAGCCTTGTCCTCATGGCCCTGTGCTTCCCCTCGGCCAGCATGTGTCCAAAGGGCTGCATCTGCCAACGCGACCCCCACCTCCACGGCCTCAACGTTTCCTGCAGTCAGTCCCGCCTCAAAGAGATCCCCCCCAGCCTCCCGGTAGACACTGTCCTGCTGAGGCTGGACCACAACCAGATAGGCGCTGTGCCCGATCAAGCCTTCCATGGACTCAGACTTTTGAGGGAGCTCAACCTTTCGTACAACGCGGTGGAGACTTTAGGGGAAGGCGCCTTCAGTGGCATAGAGGCGACATTACAAGTGCTGGACCTCTCCCACAACCGCATCACTAGCGTACACAAGGATGCCTTTGCTCGACTCAAGGCCCGCGTCATTGTGGATGATAACCCCTGGCATTGTGACTGCGCCCTCCAGCAGGCCATCGGTGGAATGGCCCACAACCACGAGGCTGCCGCCCGGGTCCTCTGCAGGAGCTCGGAGGTTCATGACCAGGAGGGAAGACCTTTCTTGGCAGTGGATATGGACCTCTGTAATCTGGCCAAAAGGACCACAGACTATGCTATGCTGGTGACCATGTTCGGCTGGTTTGCCATGGTCATTTCATATGTGGTGTATTATGTCCGTCAAAACCAGGAGGACGCCCGACGCCACCTGGAGTACCTCAAGTCTCTCCCCAGTAAGCCCAAGAAACCCGACGAGGCTGACGACATAAGCACTGTTGTCTGACGGCAGTGTCAAAGTGACTGTGTCCCACACAACCCTAATGAACACCAAAATGTTTATGTAACAGGACCCAAAATTTATAGTGTTTACTATTTTAAACTTTTAGGTGATGTGAGCATCAAATCTGCTGAGAATTCTTTGTATTATGGAAATTTTGTCGTATGTCCTTACCAGGGTTTGTTCATGACTGATCTGAGATGAGTTGAGAGGGGAGGCCACAGAGACTAAAAGTCAACACCAACATTGTCTTTTCTACACAAATTGCATATGGAGTTTTAAAAAAAAATGAATCTCAGGTTTAAATATTGACATGATAATGGCTTTTTTTAGATTAAAATTTGGAATATCTGATAAAAAGAAATATATTTGTAAGACGTAACACCCTAAACTTCATTTCCCAGAGCCCTCATTTTGGCATCTCAAAGCCCCCAAGATTAAGTTTTGCAAACACTAAACCAACTACATCTTCCATACCTCTTGAAATTAAATGTAAAATAAATCATCTACAGTGACAGTTTTGCACAGAAGTTTCAACATTTTGAATCCATGGCCTGCATATGGAGATGATTTGATCTATATATTAAGTAATTTTAGACCATAAAAGCGTGGAAGGCAGGGGTATACAGATTTGAGGTCTGAAGTACTCTTATCTTCTTGTTAGTCTTGAGCTGTGGTGGCCTGTTTTTTATACGAACAAATCACAGTTAAGACAGATTTAATAGAGATGGGTAGATAAGCTTTCACTTAAACGTTTATTAAACCATGTCACATTGCAGCTATGTAGAATACTAGAATCTATGGAAGCCCATTTCTGTCAAGAAAATAAATGAATAAAGGGTTAGGTATGACAACATTAAGATATAGTAAAACTAAATTGTAACTAGCTTAAGCTAGCTTGTCAGCGTTAACTGGTACATCACCGTTATGAGCCAAGTTAGCTTAGAACCAGTGGTCTCCCAACCAGGATTGAGGGTTGTAGTTGTGGCAATGGATTAGCATAAAAAAACACCAAAAATTGACAAATTAAGAATAGAAAACTACAATTATTAAAACTGTTGTGATGGAGATGGGTAGAAGAGATTTCACTGAAACATTAAGTAGGCTAAACCATGTCACATTGTAGCTGTGGAGAGTAGTGAAATCAATGGAGATCCATTTCTGTCAAGAAAAGAAATGAATAAAAAATTTGAAATAACCAAATTAAGAGATAGTAAAACAAAATCGCAGCTAGTTTAAGCTAGTTTGTCAATGCTACGTCAACATTACGAGCTAGGTTAAATTAGCTTAGAACTAGTGGTCTCTTAAACATGGTTCAGGATCACACTTCTGGCATAGTATTAGCATAAAGCACCAAAGATGAATGGAAAACAACAGTTATTATAACTGTTGGCTATAAGTCACAGATTAACTCAGCATGAAATTCATTCAGTATATTGTGCACTGAGGCTGATGTTGACATGGAATCAGCACACTAAGTATAAGCGATTTCAGTTCTTATGAGGCTAATCCTTGCTGGAGTAGCAAAGTAACGTTCATTATAAGGTTGACAAAGATTGTGCCATTACAAAGTTTACATTTAAAGAATGTACTGCCCCAAAATTTGAAGAAGAAGTTATATTTTAATCATATCCTGTGACCATGGTGTAAGCAGAATAATCCACTCCAACTTGTACAGATATTAAACAATAATGCATTGTGTTGAGGAAAATTTGGGTGCAAATAGTAAAAAAAATCAGACATCAGACAGTGGGTTATTGCTATTAACAACTCTATCACCATCCACAAATATATTGGAGTGGTTATGTGAACAGTTCGGTAACGATTTACATGCCCCACTTGGCCCATATGCACAAGGTTGTCCTGGCATACAAAATATTAACAATATAGTAAAATTTGCAGGCCAGAAATCTTTTAGTAGATTTATGTAAATTATGTGCAGGAAAAGTATTTGATTTTGCAGCATATCAAGATTAATGTTTATTCATATTAGATTTATATGCCTTGCAATGATAAACCTTTTCACTAACTTCTTAAATGTATCAAAATTAATGTTAAGTTTATCAAATGTAGAATATGTTACATTATGTAATTACTGAAAATATACCCACAGACCTAATTCTACAAAAAGCATCCATACAGGGTTGCATGTTTTAAATCTATGCCTGTGTTTAACCTTATTTTGAAGTACTTCAATTCCACCAAATATGCTCGTACAATGCAGACATTTTTGAAATTGTAAAATCGGTATGTCCTTGTGTTGGAACCAGAATGATACATTTGATATGACTTTAGTTCATGGTGCTATGTATAGCAATTTACCTTCGCTTTATTGTCAGTACGGCATTTCCCCCTTCTCTCTTTACAGTTAGTCTGAAAACTTGATAGTCTGCAGTCAGTGTCTCGAATCCTTCCCAATCACAGTTGGACTGCAGAAGTATGAGTTTGGTTCTTCAAAAAAAAAAAATTAACAGCCCCTGAAAATCTTGTTTCTGCTGATCTCCAGCAGTTCAACTTTTCACCTTGCTGTTATTTAATTTAACACCAGGCTGAAAAGCAGTTTTCACTGCTCTGTCTAGTTGTAACTGTCAAGCCTGTTTCACCTCTGACCACACTCAGCATCACTGATGGGTATTAAATTAAATAACACTCCACGCCAAATAGACTTTTGTGCAGAGATGACAAAAAATAAAAGACCATTGCAGTGTCCAACCCTAGTATCAGTCTCCTCTTGAGTCTGCAGTTCAAGACCAAATATGCCATTGTGGATCAACAAGGCATGTCCCATTTGAAAGATTCCTCCAAGAGCTTTTTTGGTAAAGTTACATACAAGCAAATGGTGTCCAATATATCCATGGATTTTGAATGGGAATTCTGGCTACTTAAATTACTATGTCAGAAAACTACAGTATATGCTTGGAAAAGGACTGAAATTGATGAATACCAAATGTGCTAAGGGTCACTCTTGACCTTGAGAATCGTGGTGTCACGATACTGGACAATCTGAGATCTCGCCGCCTACTGATTGTCTGGGGATTGCTCAAAGCAAGGTAGCTTCTGGAATGGCGACGAGAACAGCCGCTAACAAACTTATGCCCCTTACATTTTTGTAATGACCCCCCACACCCGCACCTCCGTCCCCATTCTCCTCAGTAGTAAGCACATGACCTCGCCATGTCACTGCCCCAGTATGAAGGGCCATGCTAAAGACTTTGGATTGGTTGGCAGGTATTTTAAACTCTATAATTGTTTCCACCCAGTCTTAGCAAAGAAAGCTGGGGGATTGTCCTCAGTCTCCATTGAGTGAAGTGTTTAGAGACTGTCTTGTGAGGGCGTAGTAGTAGTAATCTTAACTCATGGTCCAGTTGCTAGCTTTTTCCAGAACTTTTGACCTAATCTCAAGTCGTCATCAACAAATAGAGCTGGCTAAGATGTCTCAGTCTTGTGACAATCATCCAGTGGTCTGGTCACATTGGTATTTACAAGGAGTGAATGATGACATTTCCTCCATAAGACCAGGATGCACACTGATAGATTAATGGGGACTGCAAGAAGCATCACAGTGGGACCTGGGCTGCCAGAACATCACCCAATCTTACTCTTAAAGTCACGGGGAGTCAGCACTTACCACAAACCAATTCGTTCCCCTAGATCTCTGGTGATACACCCTAAAGACAGGACTTGTATGATATCCCAAGCAACAGTTAAACTACACTGGTATAACAGCAAATACCTTGGACAAAAGATTAAAGATGAAAATCAACATCCAAAACTAGTCACAGTATTCACTGGGAATGGGCCAAGGCCATTGACCAGGAGTCAGTAAAAGAGAGAGAGAGAGAGAGAGGTTTAAGAGGATGTTCATCCAATGCCAAAAAATCTTTGAACCAGCCCAGTACCATAGAAATTCTTCCTACATTGGATTTTCCATATCTTATGACTTACATCCAACATTCACTCTCAGTGACTATGCAGGAGGTAGTCTGTCCTTTAGGAAGGTCAAGATGATGGATGGTTGATGCAGGAAAGGGGAGTTTATGTCCTGTTACAGACTGGCAATTGACATTCACCTTTTTATTAATCGTTACCACAATTTTTCCTTAACCTTAGCCAAGTGCTTAAGTTGCTTTAACCCTAGTTTGCCATAGCCCTTCCAAGGAATTGCAAATGTGAATTAGCCTGGAATCTCTCATTTTATTTATGATATCCAAGTTGCGTTATCAGTGCTAGCAGACCAAAATGTCTCTGGATGCACTTGGATAGACCTGCAACCAATAGAGCAATGAAACATGACCTATTGTCTTGGTCCATTTTCAAGCAGGACACAAAATGGTGGCTGCATAGTCACAATCGTTCTCATATTACAGCTAATCAGTACACTAAAATGCGTTTCTGAAAAATAGGCATTGTAGTAACAATCTTGATCCATATGATCAGCACTGCCTAGTTTGACAGTTGTACCTGAGTTTCAGGAGCCTTTGTTTGAAAGCAAGACACAAAATGGTGGCTGCCTGGTGCCAATCTTTCTCGTATTACAGGAAAACGGTGCGCTAAAATCAGTTTCTGAGAACATTTTAGTTAAGAAATAGTTGGGTTGGGCGATATGTTAAAATTTTCCAGCCGACCATCACCAGCCCATCCATCGGCGATTGACGTCATGAAATGTGCGACTTGACTTTTTAAATGTGAACCAGTACCACTCCTCAATCAATTACCATATGGAACTCACCCCATATTAAATAAACAGCTGTGATTGGCCTGACCAGATTCAAGGCTGATGGAATTCAGTCTGAATGGACAGATGTATCTGTCAGTGCAAATGAAAACATGATCTTGGAAGATTCCCAGGCTAGTTCCTTGGGTCGCACGAGAAACAGAACTGACAGCTGAGCAAAGTCCCTCTAGCAGATGAAGACTGCAAGATTGGCTGAAAATTCTGGAAAAGGCTAGAAAGCAGACCATGAGTTGAGATTATTTAGTCAAAGAACCTGTGTGACTAAGAGTGTCTCATTTGATGTTTTGGAATCTAAGGTTTGTGGTGATGGTTTAACTGTGGACCGGCTGTTCCTGTGTCGTACTGTACATTTCTTCCTTCAGTTTGTGAAGTCTACGTTTGTTCCTGTTGTCTTTAGTCAGCTGGTGTCAATCAGAGTCAGTCTTTGTATATCTGTACTGATCAGAAGTAAGCACAAGACTAAATGTCAGTTTCGGTGGACTCTTCTTGTTGGTGTTTTGTGATGACTCCAGTCCTTCAGAGTCAATGCTGTTACTGGTAATTGTTACCGTTTGCCTTCACTCCGTTTCGTTCTTATCACGTCCTTTCAAGGGGAGGACAGATTTCTCAAACACGGGGATGGCCCACTATACGATCAACTCAGTCATGACAAATCAACACAAACATCCCCATTCAAGCCGAGCTGCCAATGCATGCATCATTTCCCTTTAATAACACTGTGTACAGTAATGTCCCCGGCAGCGGGTGAAGAGAAAATTGATGCTGTCATTTTCTCAAATGGCTTCCCTGCCATCGCAGCCGCTGGAGCTCACTCAAACACAGGACCAGAGGAAGCCAATGAAAAACCCACATGAAAGATGAGATTCATATGTAAAGGTACAGGAAATTAGATTCTCACCAAAAAACTAATTTCATTAATCACCCATTCTTGAGAATTGAGACCAACCATGTCATATTAAAAACATTATTCTTTAAGGATTAATATATGTGAAATGTATGTAATTTATTAAATATTTATTTTTATAAAATTTCTAAACTTGCTCTGTGGCCAGAGAAACCCTAGTCCCAAACAAGAATTCAAAACTTCAAACAATTTAAAAATGTGTTAAAAGCCTTCAAAATCTAAAACTAACAATATCCACTCACAACGCAGGTGTAAAAATGTGCTATTATAATCAAATTTGTTTTAAAATGGATTCTTTAAGAAAATGTTGGGCCTTTAAAGTTGTGTCCCAGGTTTCTGTAACCTGGGAAGTCGTCCTTAGAAACTGTTTGGAAAAAGGCAGGCACTGAACCATCTGTCTATCACATCTAACACAGGCTAACTTCAACCAATCAGATCAACGCTTTCATGGACGCTACGTGCTGTAGTCACATGTAAAACCATGCCTGTAGCTGCCAGTAGCCCCTCCCAGGACGCTGACTGGCTGCACCACAAATTAATAAATTGAAGCCCAGCATGATGGATTCTCGCGTGAGCTTGCAAATCCCGTTTCTTCATTAGATAAACTGCAAATTTTTTTCTAAAAACATGATATAATCTAGCATACAAAGGGTTAGCTATATAAGACCCCAGTCTCACTTCCTGGTTTGAAAAAAGGCGGGAATACTGCTTAAACACTGGTAAATTCTCTATTTTTCAACAAATTTATTCAGTAATATTGCTATCAGATGCGTCTCAACCATAACAGTTAAACTCTGTAGTCCTTCTAAATCAAAGCTAAATTGGACTTGTGGTTTAAAAATGTGTATTTTGATTAGCTTTAAGAAAACTCTGAGCAACCTAAAAAAAATAGAATGGTTGCTCACTACAACTGTCAACTGTAAGACGTCAGATTTTCACCAGAGTTGACACCTACATCTAATAAAAATTTAATCACTAAGAGTTTGGCCCGTTGCAAGGTTTGATAGAGAGTTCGATCTTTTAAAACATATTTTCCAGCATAATTGAAGAGTAAAAATCAAAACCCCCTTAAAATACAATGTTGTCCCAATTCTCAAGAATGAGTATAATGCTACCTACTAAAATAATAACCTAAAGAAATCCTGCACATGACTGGTGACATGTTGGATAGGTGATATCTTGTGAAATTTCCTTTCAGTTCATGTTTTAATTGTTCGTCACAGAATTTGTACAATAATGGTTGTTAAAATGACATCTTAGGGGATATGCAATGAGAATATGTAGGTAGAGAACACTAGGATCACATGTAAATAGGAACGTTGATGTTGTGTGAAATACTTGAAATCCCTTTAATTAGTTGTTCTTGAATGTGCTACACCCCTTAGCCTTGTATCGTAGAGGCAACCTCATACTCCTCATGACAGAATCAGGATAAGGTACAAGATGCATGAACAATGTAATGAAGCACAGTGTAGCCAAGGACTCGAGAGTATTTCTAAGTGCCTGAATACTTCTCTCACCATTTTATTTTTTTATTTACGTCTTCTTTCTCCACCTCTGGTCTTTGTTCTGAACACATAAGCCTCTCTTATAGGATTCTCACTGTTTAGTGGATTAGTCGATTTAGGTTCATTTTGCAAGTTAGAAAAAATAAAACACAGAATCAACCATGCTGATGTAAAGAGCTGTTAAACTGAATTATACTGTACCATATCACAGTTTTCCATACACAGACAGGGTGTGACTAACTCGCACAGTTGAGACTGAAAATGTTAGCACTGACTATCATGGTTGTGTTGTAACGGCATGACATACAGAAAATGAAATAAAGGAGGTATGCTTTGGTTCATGGTATATTTTCTGTCTCTGTTGATTTAAAAATACACAGCTTTGAACCATAATGAGTAATGCAGTACAGTGGTGTGATAGCTTTTTTCAGGGATGAGTAGTGTAACACAAACACAGGATGCATGAAGCGTAGGTGAACTTTGTGTCTACACAGGCTGCATCTTTCAGAAGTGTTTTGTTTGAAGAGAGTTCACAGCTTCCAAGAACAACATCCTGAATATCTTTTTTTTTTCAGAAATACCACAAAAACAACTTTTATCAGTTGGTTGGAAGTAATAGTAAGTGAGTTAGAGGGGACCTGAGGTCAAGTACCGTCAAAAAAAAACTGTCTTTGAGATAAGAAGCTGCAGAATCACTTTATTTGAAGGGGTGTGCATAAGACTGACACAACGCCATCATAACCATGACATGAGTCTATGAATGTTTATGACTGTTATCATTGAATGTCATTTTTGTCATTTTTAATGCCAGGTTGTCACTGTTTGATATGCCTTTGTTATGACCACTCAACATTAATCAAGACACCAATGTCTTTGTTATGACAACTTGACATTAAACAACACAGTCAATTCTTTGAAATTACAACTTGACATTAACCACAACAGCAATGTCTTTGTTATGACCACTTGACATTTATCAAGACGTCTTTGCTATGACACTCAACATTAATCAAGACAACATCTTTATTATGACAACTTGACATTAACCAAGACAGCAATGTCTTTGTTACAACCACTCAACAATAATCAAGGCAACAGTGTCTTTGTTTCAACGACTTGACATTAATCAAGAAAACTGTTCCTTTGTTATGGCAGCTTGACATTAGCCAAGATAACAATGTCATTGTAATAATTGTCTGACATTAACCAAGCCCACATAACCTGTTAATGTCTTTGTTATGACAACTTGACATTAACCAAGAATACATTAACTAACCTAGCCTCATAAATATGCCATAGCAGGACTAATTATCAATAAACTGTCATATATGGTTGGTTTTGACATTGATCATGACACCATTACAACTGTGTCATGAATATTCTCCTTGATCTCAACTACAGTGGTACATTATGAACTTGACATAAAGATGTTATAAAGTGTTACACCTTTAAATGCTTTAATAACAGTGCCATGAATAAATTCCTTAATCTCAACTAAAGTGGATGAAATGTCAATTAATGACATCAGTCATTCATACAATGTACAAATACATGTTCATGACAGGGGTCATGACATGGTTATGTCAGTGTCATGTCAGTCTTATGCATACCCCTTCAAATAAAGTGTTAGTGCTTCTTCTTACGTCAAAGACAGGCTTTTTAGAAGGCGTTTGACCTTCACCCCTTCAAACACAGTGTTACCAAAGAGCACAATGTCTGGTTGAAGGGTGACGGCAGGATAATGATCCTCAGTGAGTCAGACAGCGTTAATGGAGGAATGGGTTTGCATTAGCTTAAATGAAATGTTTCCACAGCCCATTACAACAACATTTCATTCATTAAACAGCCTACGTTCACATTTCATTCATGAACATCAGTGTTCTATGACAGGCGGAGCAGACGGTCACAGTGAGCCACACAGCAGCTACACAACACACGAACCACAGACTCTGAACAACGAGGACATGAAGCCACATTTTAACATTTGGAACGTCTTCACCTCCCAGAGCATCAACAAACATTTCTTAGCTGACACAAGGCAATAGTTAATAAATCATCTGTGACTCAATGTGAGGTTGTCATGTGGGATTTTTACATGCACATAAAATTTATAATGCTCTCGACTTTTCAGCGCTGAGTCACACTGCTTGTCAGTATGACACTGCGTAAACTACTTCTGGAGAGGGGAAATTGATCATGTCACGATAGTTTAGGTAGAAGTGGGTTACTTGTCTTGAGAAGCTGGTGCTCCACAGATGTTTTGCCTGACGCACGTCTGATTAGCCCAGGGATCTGCCTTTATTCTCAAAAGAGCCATTTTTGGCCCAAAAAAACTCCCCAGAAAAATCTGTCAGTTATTTCAATATTTTCCCCATGAGACTTCTCTCTCTCTCTTTTTTTTTTTTTTAATTGGCATTCATAGCTAGGATTCAGAAGCTCAAGACTAGCCACTGGCATAATTTAGAGGAAAAGGCACCAAACCAGAGATGCAGGCTATGATGCACATTGTAGTTGATGAAATATTAAACCTTTTTTTTTTTTTATTATTTGGTATACAGGCTACAAATTTCTACTCAGAAATCACAGAAAACTCCAAGGCACTCTCTCTTAAAGTCTTGGGTGATTTTGAGTACAAAAGTGTTCCTATCCTAAGAGCATCTCAAACAAATGTACTTGGAGTCCAGCAGGAGCTCTTTTTGATATACACATTTTTACAATTGGAGAACAGCAATGATGAATGAAAATATAAATGTTAAAAAAAACAAAAACCTAATTTATTTCCATAAAATTTCTTGTCAAAGCCACAAGGAGCCACTGGAGAGGGGCAACAGAGCGCCATGTGCAGGTTGCAGACCCCTGGATTAACCCCTTACTCTCTCAATACCAGTAGCTGCCTGATATTACTTGACATATAGCCACAGGTCAAGTTTGTTTACTGTGACATTCACTCCCGACAGTGTAAGAGCAGTGTCACACAAACTTGGTGAATATTCACTTCCCATTCACTTCCATTCTACGTGAGTAAAAAGGTGATTAAAACACTCGCTTTCGATGACAAAGCAAATACTGAAAATAACTCATGTATTGAGTGATGTCACTTTTTGCTGTTGAAGAGTGTTGCGCAGGAATTGTAAGAAGTTACTTTTTACTTATCACTCCTTTAAAAGGTAATATATTAATTTACTTATATGTATAAGAAGTCATTTGTTATGTTATTCTTTACAATACTCTTTTAGTTTTGTTCCTTGTTGTGCTCCAAAGGCGAACTGCTGATCCAGTGAAGTGTTAACAGCCAGAAAGCTTGTTGTTAGCTGTCCAGATGTCAGCTCTTAATGATGTGTGGACCACTGATACACCTGTGAATACTTAAACATTGTGATTAATAGCCGAGGGTTGCAGAAGTGTGTGTGTCTCCCCAGAGACAGAGAGAGGCTGTTTGTGTATTTACACACAAGGGACGGCAGCAGCAGTTCTTTGATTGTTTAATTCTGATTCTCAGGAGTTTCTCCTGCCTGGCAAGTTTATAACTACAGTTTTTAGTTTTGCTCCTTATATGTTCCACATATTAACTGCGGTGTAGTGATTATTCCTGCACACATTGAAACAAAACTGAAAGCAGCCTCTCTGATCATTAGTACAGTGTTAAAGAAAACACTCAGACATCAATACAACACACAATAAAGAAATCACCTGGGAAGCTCACACTACTTGACATCATTTAAAAGGTTCTACGTCCTTCAGAGATGGGGTGCAGGTCTCTAAATTTGAGAAAATGATGCATTCAGGTTGGTTGCAGGTGAATGATTCATGCAGACATACAGACTCAGATGAAGCCCATCTGTGCATTCAAATTGTGTAATGCAGTGACGCAATGCTACTTGGATTAGTAACTGTAATATAATTACTGATTATCTCTCACGGCCAGTTGACACTACATGCTTAAGCAGCATGTGTGCGTGGCATTACCTGTTGGTATTTATTTCGCCATCCATATTAACAGGTTGGAGCAGCCACACACTGTGTGAGCTGCACTGCTCCCGCACGGCTCACCTATTCTTTTGTCTCATCATCTGTATCTGTAGAATACGTCACCGATATGCAAATTTTTTTCTTTTTCTTTGTCTTTTTTCTCTCCCTCCCTCCCTTCCTGTATGAATGAGGATGAAAATCACCAATTGCCTTTTTGAATTCAGTGTTACTGCCAGACACTGCTGTGGAATAACAAGTAAAGTCAGTACTTTTTCAACAAGTAACAAGTGCTGTGCAACTGATTACATTTTTCAAGTAACTTGCCTAACACTGGAAATGTATGTTGTTAAAAAAAAGAAATGACTTGCTTGTATTTATAGATTACATCTTACTTTACTGACCCTAAACTAATTGCAAAAAGCTGCTCTAATAGCGGTGTAGCAGCTCAGTTGTAATTGTATCCAAATCACACGTTCATTTTCCTCGGAGGCAAATATTTTTTCTCTGCGGAGTGAGACTCCTCCTCAGACATCTCCAAATGCAAAGTATCACATCATGAATAAAGGATGTGCTGATGAAGACGACGTTAATCAGTCCTGAATTTCAATGAGGACAATGGTGTCTGAAGTGAAGACAAGTGGACTCTTATCAGAGACTTCTCTGATGTGGTGGCCCCACCTGCAGACACACAACTCAATGTCTGGAATCTCGATGCACTCTCTCTCTCAATTTCAATTTCAATAAGCTTTATTGGCATGACTGTAGGTTAACAATATTGCCAAAGCCATTACAAATTTGCAAATAAGGTACAATAATAATCTCTCTCTCTCTCTCTCTCTCTCTCTCTCTCTCTCTCTCTCTCTCACACACACACACACACACACACACACACACATTAGTTTTCTCTATAGTTGACATTTTACATGTGGTATGGAAGACAGCTTGTGTTTTGTACAAAAATCTTGAGTAATGCACACTCTGTTTTGATCAGTGTGACAAATTTTGGCATTGTTGGCAGGATTTCCACTGGGTTGAGTAACTGGCCCCTTTCAGCATGCGGGGGGTGGGGCGGTGGGCAGCTCTAATGATGATGGCACTTTTTACGGGCAGATTTAGCATCAAAATTGGGAGTAATTGTAGAAACACAAAGTCCTTGATTCTTTAGAGAAGTAAACAAAAGCAGCTTCTCATTTCTAGCTGACGATGGTGGATTTTGTCAGCTAAAAAAATTACTCACAAGCAGATTTCATAAGCGTAGCTGGCTAATGTGAGCTAATGCTAACTCCTTGAGTCAGCCAAGATGTCTCCAGATGATGTTTTATTGTTTCCATCTGACACATTTTAAATCAAGAACCCTGTGTATTAAACATGTAAAGTTACCTAGCAGCTGTGTACATGATATATCATTAATGCTAACAGACTGAAGCTAAAGCTAGTCTACATCTCAGCAAACATTGGTCGGATGGTGAAATACAGCAGGTATATCTACATGCTGGATGACAGAAGCACACTAATTAATGAGGGAAAAGGAAGCACAGGAACTCAATTAGTGCAGCGGACCTTGAGACGGGTCACCCAGCTGGACCAGCTGGACCACGATCGCACCAAGAAGAGAGCTGGGACAAGAGCTAAGTTAACCCAGCTTAGACCTGAGACAGCAAGCCAGAGAGAGATGTATCGTCATCGACCCACTTTGATTCTGCATCGGCCCACATCTTCCTCCTCAAACGCCCACAAAGCAAATACAGATGCAGTGGAAGTTTGGATGGAGGTAAAGTTACTGCAATTAGTAAGCTAACGTTAGTTAGCTGAACGTTTGCAGCTTATGTCAGAGCAGATGAAGACAGAATTTAATCCATTCCTCATGTGTGTGCTCTTGTGTTTCACATCTTTGAGAGACAACAAAATAGACGCCAACGTCCAGACTCATGAAACGCCGAGTATCACTCTTCTCAGAGCCTCCTGAACACCTTCAACATGTAGAGAAATGCAGAGTTTGACATCTTAGCAAAGGGTCAGTTGTTGAATATTTCTTGTTAAAGTCACACCTCCATACCCGTGGCATCAGGATGGGGTTCTTCACGTCTTCCACACAGGCAGCTGACAGAACAACCTGTGGCCCAGGTACAACACCTGCAAACACTCATTTTTTATGAATAATTGTTATATTTGTTGAATGTTAACAATGTGTACTTTCTTGACTGCATCTGCCTCAGAGGGTCTAAACCCATACAAAGGTTTATGACAGGTATTTGACTTATGAACTAGATTGCAGTATGTTTTTAAGAATCTTGTCTTTCTGTTTTGACAGTTCACCCAAGTACTCAAATACCTGCAGGGCTGAGGAGGGAGCACAGGAACAGGTGTGTAAATGCGCAGTCAGGTGATGTAGAAAAGGAGGGAAAGTCAGAAGGAATCTAGTGGACTTATGGGAAATCGGTCAGAAAAGCAGACTGTGACAGAATTTTAATGAAACATATTTACAGTCTGGAACATAATTATGATCAGTTAATACAGTGCACGCTCTTTATCCGAGCTGCTGTGCACATCACACAGTTTAAATAACAAGCTGCCTTTTAATTGAAATGCCCATCAAAAGGCAAAACCAGAACATTTTTATCCCCTTCAAGGTAGTGATGTTTTCAGTGCTGTCTATTTGTCAATGTGTTTGTCTACCAGCAGGATTAAAACTACTGGCCTGATTTTCAAGAAACTTTGTGGAAGGGTGTTAAATGAGCCGAGGAAGAACCCATTAAATTAACTAACTCACTACCCCCTACAGTGGAACAATGGACTAGGAGACTGAGACAGGTCTACATAATGGAAGAATTAACTGCACAATTGCAAATGAAAAAAGACATTTTTGTACAGAGATGGACGCCTGTAACTCGGTATCTGCCTGATTATAATATTGTAAAGATGATATTATTATTATCTTATTTATGTATGTATTTTTAATTAAACTTTTTTTTCCTCTTTCTTTTAAATTCTGTTTGCCCTTCTGAAGAACTGAAATTGTTAACCAGAAATGCTGGAGGAGCTTTGTTGTCAAGGAGTGTTCAAGATTGTATGGGATCAATGTACTAAACTTGATACTAAATAAAATTCAGTTCAAAAGAAAAATTAACTAACTCACTAACGGGGAATGCTGGCAGGGAGCGGTATCGCATTGTCAAACAACAACAGAATGGACCCAAAGGCAGACATGCAACAAGCTGAGGTGAAAATCCAGGGTTTATTGGAATACAAAAAAACACAAAAATGTATAAAAGCGGCAGATCAGCAAACATTGCAGACCAAATCCAAAGTGTGAGTCCAACAAACAGTTAAAAAACAACAAAACAAAGGGAAACACAAAGAAATCTGTGAGTCTTGACCACAAAAATGAAGATGAACGAGCAACTGAAGAGGGAACAGAGAACAAGGGGAGGTGATCAGGGACTGGTGAAAACAATTGGATGTCAAAAAAGGCGTGAAAAGAGACAAAGACAGGAAGTGAAGACACACAAGGGAAGACACCGAAATAAAAAAATAAATAAAATGAACTACAAAACCCAAAACCACCAGAATGGCCACCGGGTGAGTGGGCAAAGTATTGGGCTCAGCAGCAGATAACTGCACCATTGATCACTGAGTGCACTCATGTTATTATGAGGATACAGCATGAAAATGATTTTGCCATCATTAATTGAGCGCATTTTCGTTCAATGAATGTCCAAGTCATGTGATGCGGACATGCTACTGTATAATGTAGTGGCTATAGGAGGCCTGGGTTGACCCATGACTCATTCATACTGAGACACGGCAGTGTTGGATGCAGACTTCGGACCAGCTGGACGGCTTCTAGGCACAGATAATATAGACAGTAGGCTTGGGCTGTATTTATTTTGTCATACCTTCATACTCTCCTGACATTTCACTAGGGTATATGATATATATGACGTTTTTTGTGTAAAAAGCAAACCAGCAGCAATGTCAAGACTGAGCTGCTGGTGATGGATGTCACATGTATGACATTGTCTAGCCTACAATTCTGTGTTTCTTAATATGAAATTAGCTTATAGAAAAGTCTTGCTGGGTTTAAATACTTACGGCCCAAATGTTACACTTTGGCACGTCAGTGGGCTAAAAGGAGATTACTGTCAGCTGGGCAGTTAAGACAAGGGTTGCTGCCGAGATGAAACAGATGAGCTGATCGAGGGGACAGAAACTGATTATCTTCTGAGAATAAGTTGTCCTCTTATGAGAGGACTCAATACACTGAATTTAAATTGGAAAGTAGAGCCTTACTGTCTTCATTCTCTGCACCCACACCCCCAAAATCTCCAGGAGAAAAGCTCCTGACCTCTCAAGACATCACACCATACTGTAATACTTTGATACTGCCCAAGTCTAGTAGAAATCTTAATAAATTGCAGTTCTTCTCTACTGTAGCTGCTCAACCCTTTACCAAGCCGACAGAGTGCAGAGGAGGGTAACTACAGCGCGCGCATGCGCTGTTGTGAAGCAGGCTTCTGAGAGCCAGATGGTGTTTCCTCAATGCCACAGGAGGGAAACTATCAGACAAGACAGAAAAGGTGTGCCAAAGTTTGAGAGTGTGTGTTGCCACATAATGTGGCTTTACCCCTGACGATGATGGTCACATCGAGCAGGAGCCTGATGTCTGTCCCCTGACATTTCAGTGCATTGCTTGTAAAAACACAAAAACAAATAACACTATTTATTCAGGAATTGCTTCACTGTACAGCTCATGTCACACAACACAGTTTTTAATCTGCTTTAACTCCTCTGCAGCCTCATTGATGACGTGGATTGCATAGATGTACTGTATATACACAGACACCTCGCTGACTGCTTTGGCTTGTTGCTGCATTACATCAACGTCACTGCCACTTTTCTTTTGACAACACTGACCTGTGAACAAATACAAGAAAATATGGGAGCTGCGGTCTTTCTGCATAAAAAGCTCTAAAACATTTATTTCTCAACCAGTCTCAATAACTCTGGTTACATAAATGACTTGTACCTGAATGGAGGGTTTACATCCTTTTCTGAGATTGAAAAACATGATCTGGAATATAGAGGTAATTTTTGGCATTAGGATCTAAACTGTAAACTGAGTGGTTAAAATGCTGTCTAATACTGGGAAATATATATAAAGGAGGCAATCTGGGAACGTAAACTTGTTTACACATTTTGGGAAAAAGTTCTAGAACACATAGGGGGAAGTGGTTATGTCCCACAGTACCTAAATCACCAAGACTACACGTGATGGGGGACAAAACACAATTGCCAAATATATCAAAATATGATATTGCACTGGATAAATGTGGGGATCCTCAGATTTTGGAAAAGCACATCCCCTCCAGACTTTAAAAAAATGGATCAAATCTTTGTTAGAAATAGAACCACAGGAACAAATGTTAGCTGGTCATGGGCCTGCAGGGACACTGCGATCATCTGGCTGTACCGCTGTGGTTGCCATATTATTTTAATTATAAATATCTGTATACAGCATATTTTACTGCCTATTACCCATACTGTTTGTGTATATGTTTAAGTAAATAAAAACTTTAATTACAAAAAAGTCATGTTACAGTATATTCAAGGGGTTATGGTCTACGTGGAGAAAAAAATCAAACCTTTTTTTCTCACTCTGTGTTGATCATAAACCTTGAATACAGCTGCAGTGATTTAAATTAGCCAAGAAATAAATATTATGGTGCTTTTTATTGATAATAGACACAGCTTGTTAACAGGTCTGTTTCGACCTTGGAAAAATGGCGGCGCTGTTGATGTTGTTGTTGATCCAAATGCCAGTGTGGTGTTCATGTCTCTGGTTAATTGTGTTCCTTTGCATCTGCAGGACTGCATGTGTGAGGACGTGGCCGCTGCTGGAGAGCTGAGGCTGAGCTGAGGCTGCTGGACTGCTCATCTGCATCTTGTTCTTAAATCATTTATCGTTTAGTTGCCTCGTCTACATTTGGGTTCAAATTCCTGCCCCACGCTTGACATGTGTGACAGTTTCAACTAGGCACAACCACATTTTGACATTCTGTCATTTTAATAGATTTAGATATACTGTACAGTGTATATTGTATATCATAGAAGAGTGGACTATTGGCCTTTGCGGAGATCTTTGTCCCTTTAGTTCTACGTTTCTTCGTCTGCAACCTGAAATGGAATTAAAAACAACGTTTCTCTGAAGCCTGTCACAAAGACCCCGCTTCTGTATAAAAATCAAATGAATATGAATGTGCTCTCAAATTCACTCTGCAAGAGAATTATTCAAAAGCTGGAATCATTTCAACAGATGATGTTCAGTTTGGTATTCAGCTGTTGGAAACGGTGACCTTCACAGACGCGAAACTTTTCTCGGATGTAACAGTTGGCACAAATGAATTTTCTGTAGCATTCAGCTTTCCATTGAGGTATAAATTGTGCTCATGCTTGACAATATGAAGTCCTTACATTACCTCTAATTTCCTCTGAAATGAGGGACATAAACCTCCTTCCTCAGCCAACAAGATAAGGACTTGCATTCACCTCTCAAGAGAAATTTCACTCCTGTTTTAATTTTCTTTTGCCTCAGCACAGGAAACAGAATGTGCTCCTCTATCTTTTCTTAATTGCACTTCAAAACATTATTTCATACGAAGCGTCTGCAGTAACTTGATATCTTACCTGAGGACAAGAACAGCCACTTGTCATTTTCTGCTGGTCCACCGGGATCGATTTATCTTCATGCAAACCCTACCGCAGAGCCTCGTCTGAAAGTAAGAAATGGAAATTAAATGAAAGACTAATTTTTCAGACAGAATGAGCAAAAGAGGTAGAGCGTGACTGTGCAGCCTCTTAGAGTTATAGGTAATCAGCATCTGAAAGAGAAAATATTTTATTTATATATTCCCACATTTTCTTAGTTGTGATCTTTGTTTTTCCAGCCCATTTGATTGAAGCAGCTGCCTCTGTTTGTTATTGGATTTCACAGAGATTAATATCGAATCCGAGCAGCTTTCTGGCTCAGGACTGTCGTGTGCGCCAGCACTGACTGTTTAAATCTGTCACAAAGATGTAGAGTCGATCTCAATTGATTGAGTGTTATTGAGTGTTATTGAGTGTAATGACCACACAGAGTAATACAGCAGTAGAGGGTTGACACGTGCCATTAATGTTAAGTTCATACCATGTATTACAATTACATCTTTATTATATACAGTCACATCAGGCAATGGTTTCTATATCCAGGGCGATGTAGTGGTTTGACAGGCTGTGGGAGGGGCAGCATTGACTTCATATCATGAAGGTGGGATGGGTCAAGTGCTCAGGTCATGTGACTTCATGCCAATATTCAAAAACATGACCATAATTTATAGTAAAAATCCAAAACGGCGAAGACAAAGACACTGGCTGTGATGTAAGCACGCGTATCTTGGAGGATACGTTGCCCAGATCAGGGTATAAAACAAGAGAAATCACTCACAGATCTGTAGTTTTGAGGCCTATACTCTACAGATAATCAACAATACAAATGTGTGAAATATTTAATTACTCTTTATTTTACTCTTAAATGTGTATCATTGATATTTTCACTGATGTACACATGGTTTTGCATGGCCACAGGTCAAAATAATTGCAACTTTTCCCTGTTTGCTCAGCCTGCATTTCCAGTTGAATATTTATAGTGAAGAGGGACCACACGGAAGACTGCAGGATAAAAACAGGAATAAGATGTTTTGTTTACAAATATTAATAGCTTGCTGTTCATCCAAAATTTGATGTTTCCAGTGTTCAAAACCTTTAATAAGTATTATTCCATTATCATACATCATTTTCTAGAATGTTTTCTGCCAAACATAAAGGAAATATTAAATAAATTGTTTATAAAATGTTTTAAAAATTGGCACATTAACTTTTTTAAAAAACAAAACAGGAAAATGTTAACTTTATGCCCTAAATGACCGGCGTGTCTCAGGAGGTACAGAGTGTAAATTGGAAAAAGAAAAAAAAAAAAAAAGAAAAATCTTGAAATTCTGTTATGTTTGCCTAGATACATTAGAAAATAGGTACTACAGCTGCCAATAGTGAATCTTTAAAGGTGAAAAAAATAATTATAAAACATTTAATCAAAATAGTACAAAGCTTTGAATGAAAATACTTAAACTATGAGAGCACTGAAATGTAATTTAAAATAAGTTTTGTCTTTCCTGTAATATTTTTGTTGCAATATCAGCCTCCTATGTAGTCACGTTCATGCACGTATACGTCATTCATGATTAGTTACAATTAAACTGTGATGGCAGCCAAATGTTAACTAAAACTAACATTTTCCAGAATGTTCCGGGAAGGTTAGTTCAATGTTCAGGAAACAAAAAAAAGAAAAAAGTAAAAGTAAATCTTACGTGGTTACTTTTCAAGAATGTTCTGCTTTGCCAAAACGTTCCTACATATGATTATTAGAATGTTATGTTAAACAAAAACATTTGCACAACATTATAAGAACACTGTGAGAGGGCTACCAAAAAGATAACCAGCAGAGAACCTCAGGGGAATGTTG
Organism: Lutjanus campechanus; assembly: GCA_027495735.1. NCBI lineage: Eukaryota > Metazoa > Chordata > Actinopteri > Lutjaniformes > Lutjanidae > Lutjanus > Lutjanus campechanus. The sequence continues at coordinate 17,595 of JAJHUR010085021.1, read as the reverse complement.
CAAAAATTACCCCCCAAAAAACATTATTTCATGTGGTTATTAGAATGTTTGGAGGATGTTACATTGCACAAAAACATTTGCACATTTTTTGAACACTGTGGGAGGGAAGTAGGCTTTTTAGTAACTCTGGGGAAAAGAAGAGGGGACATAATCACAGATTTTGTTTTGTTTTGTCTTTTTTTTTCACTTTTTATGTTTTAAGTGTTTGCATATGAAAATATTGAACTGTAACAATACGCCAGCTGACATAGACATCACTGCAAAAGCATCAGTATATCAGCTTTTTAGAAACATTCAAGTCATCATCATAAAGTGCTTTCACTTCAGAAACATTGATATTTTATTATCCGTGGCACAAGCTGCATATTAAACTGCTGTGACTCACTGACTGTGATGTGATGTGATGTGAAAGTGAGGTCTTTCTCTGTCAGGTGGTGATAAACAGTGGCAGGTCCAGTCAGCACATCAGCCAACAATCCCACGGGGCCTCCATCCATCACAACGACGGGTGACATGAGCTGGCCTCCAGTGATTTAACAGAAGGGGCCCCCTCAGTTCAGAACTGATCCTGAGTGCACTGCAAGATAATTACACCTAATGCATAATTTATTTATTATGATTTCTGTTCATGTTAAATGTGCTGTCTTAAGTTATGAAACTGTACTGTCAAACTACAAACCCCAATTCCAAAAAATGTTATGATCTGTAAAATGAAAGTAAAAAGAGAATGCAATGATTTGCAACAGCTTTTCAACCTATGTTATATGGAATACAGCAAAAATACAACAAGATGTTTAATGTTCACACTCAGCTTTTCCTTGAACAACAAGTGAAATTCTTTCTCCTTTTTGCTTGATATACAACTTCAGGAGCTCAACAGTCTGAGGTCTCTGTTGTCGCATTTTGTGCATCATAATGCACCACACATTTTCAGTGGGAGACAGGTCTGGACTGCAGGCAGGTCAGTCTAGTACCTGAACTCTTTGAAAATGAAGCCACGTTGTTGGAACACGTGCAGAATGTGTCTTGGCATTGTCTTGCTGAAATAAGCGGGGACGTCCCAGAAGAAGATGTCTCTATGGCAGCATATGTTGCCCCAAAACCTGCACGTACCTTTCAGTATAAATGTAGCCTTCACAGATGTGACAGTTACCCATGATGCCAAGGGGCACTAACACACACCCCCCACACCATCACAGCTGCTGTCTTTTGAAGTTAGTGCCGGTAAAAATCTGGATGATTTCCTCTTTAAATGAAATGAAATGAAATGTTGACTCGTCAGACCCCAGAGGAGGAAAAGGTGGAAATCAAATCATTGCATTCTGTTTTTATTTACGCAGGAAATGTTATCTCAGGAGGAAAACACTTCTTGTTTATGAAATTACACATGAAAACATATGCTAAAGCATGAAATTCTACATGTGTGCATAACATTTTGCATTCCAGTATAAAATATAATGCCCATAACCAAGTAAGTGAAGCATTAAATTGCCTTAGATTAGACCATGAAATGAAAGTGCCATTCAAGTTGCAGTTTTGATGCTGAAGATCCGTAAAGTACTGGTTATGAAAGGGCTTGTTTGTACTTAACGGCACAACATGGTTAGCCTAATGGCAGCGCGGTGAAGGCAGTGAGGGCAGAGTGGGCACTGTGGTCCACTCTGCAGGCTTCTTTATAATACAGACAGACTCAGACAGCACTCTGAAGCTGGACCTCCTCAACACTCTGCAGCTCAGTGTCAAACACTCTCCTCATGTAACAGACAACATTTTCAAAGGAGCCGAGTCACTGTGGCCTGTAACATTATGCAGCATCAGCTATCCCACCATGACTGTATTTAAATGATGTCACCTTTGACCAAGGTAAAATCTTTCCTTGGAGCAATATTATCGTGTTCATTTCACTAAGGTCCTATCAGTAAAAACTACAAACACCATGGGCATGGGAGCAGTTTGAACTTTAAGATTGGGGGTTCACAAACTCAACCTATTCTTCTGCAAATGTCTCCCATATTCTGCTATTTATTTCTTTTACTTTTTAAAAAACTCTTTCTTTTAATAATTTCTATGAGGTCCTATATTGGGAATGTTTTGTTATGTAAAAAAAATGAAAACTTACATAAAAAGGAAATGTAATATGTACAAGCAAGTTTTTTTTTTTAAAAATACAAAAATTAATAATCAGGATACCAGTATATTAGAGAGTATTTTCATGTCCCGACTATCACACCTGATGAGTGAGGGAACATTGTGAGAATTACTAGAGAATCTGAACTCGCACAAACCGCAAAACATGACAGTGACACAGACCCCAGCTGTTAGTGTTCCTCCAGAGATTAGCCCGCAGGCTCACACACACACACACATGCACACACAAATGATTCATTCTTCACATCTTACTGCTGAATTTCAACACAATCTACATGCCTTCACATGGAGGGCTATATTGTTTTTACAGCCTGGTGTTGCACTGTGTAAGAGAAAGAACGGAGTCAACAGTTCCAGGATCTAGCCTGTTTCGACACACTCTGAGCTGAGAGCGCACTGGATGCACTGGTTACTGTGCACACTGCTGCGGCAACATGTGTATGTGTTTGAGAGAGGGAGGGAGTGTCCAAGAGGGCAGGAGAAAGTGGGACATGGACTCTATTGCACACAATGTTATTAATAACTTACTCGGGCTGCTGTTTTGTCACTTAACCCGCCCGCATGAATATTATCTGGTCGACCCGCAACTTGCGGGTCCTTCGACCCGTACATCACTTCAGGTGACCATTCCACATTATCAGATCAGAATCAATGTTCCACAAGGGCAGAGTGTCACAAAGTGTGGCTCGCTGCCCCCTGGTAGGCCATGACGATACTGCAGGTGGGCTGTGAGAAGTCAGTCAAAACATACAAAGTTTTTAATTTTCAATTCTGTAACTTAATGTACAATTTCCACAAAATATTTATGGTTAAAAATTAACATTGAAAAAATGTAATCAGAACTAGTAAAACAAATCCATGAGATTCAAATAAGCTATTTATCATTTATCTGACCTATTTTTACAGGTAGTACACCATTTGGTGAATGCTCACATTAATACTGCAATATATCTGATATCTCAGTCAGTCTCAGTCAGTGGTGGTGGTGGGGGGGATAATAGTTGACAGAATACCTCATCATTGGCGGGACAAGAGTTGAAGTGGAAAGATATGCAAATTTACAAATTGATACATGTATGTAGATAGATTATTAATTTGCAGCACATTGCCATATGTCCACATTCACATAGAATTGTTCTCTTTATAAAATAAGAAATATATAGAGAAATATAAGATCTTAGTCTGGTGTAGTGATCAGAGTTGTGATTAAAGGTTTGGATGGGCCACAGAAGATTTCAAATTGGGCCGTGGCATTCTTAAGTTTGGGAATGGCTGCACTAGGGGGGTTAGTGAACCCCCTGAACCAATGCTAACTGCGCCAGTGGTTATAACCTGATATTCACAGGTCATTAACCAGACTCACTCCTTCATTTCAGACAACAACACAGTGGGAAGGCATCTGGATGCAGCAGCTGCGGATGTCTTGTTGGTGAGCATCTTTTCTGTGTGCCATTAAACTCTCTGTTCTGTTCATGCTAAAACATTTTATATTTATATTTATTGTTCTCTGTATGATGACCAGGAAAATGGTGCCGTAAAGCAGGGTCCATTTGCTAATTCTGTAACCCCTTGTGAGGTGCCATAATAGAGCACACACTTGGGCTGCTCAAGGGCTGTAGGATGTGTTTGGACACAGCCGGGGCCAAGCTCCTTTATACCCCTGAGAAGGTGTCAGGGTCATTCTGGGATGCTGTGTCCTTCATTGCACTGCAACAGCTCATGGCATTCCTTGACAAACCTGGAGCAGAGCTGCAATTAGACTTCAGACCACATGACGCACAACAAAATGTGGGACCTCCCTGCAGGGCTGCAGTTCAGGTTCACCATGACATAATGCAGCTTCTCCAATCATGGTAAATTAAAATACCTCATCTGAGTATGGCAATATGTATGGCAAATAATACTGTTATGAAACAACTGGCTTTTCCATGTTGGACACTTAAACATGTTCCAAAACTTTGCTACCCTAGAGCATATCTACATTTGGCGAGCAAATGAAGCACACAACACTTCAAGACATTCATCTTCTCATCTATCCATCCATTTTCTTCCATTTATCCAGACTTGGGTCAAAGTGGCAGCAGGCTAAGCAGGGTATCCCAGATGTCCCTCACTCCAGTCACACCTGCCAGCTCCTCCTGGGGGGATCCCAAGGCAATCCAAGGCCAGATGACATCTGTAATCCCTCCAGCTTGTTCTGGGTCTACCCCGGAGTCGCCTCCCAGTGGGATGTGCTTATTAATTACAAAAAAAAAGCACAGGCAGCTGCAAATATCCTCTTTCAATAATTAAATGAATGACCTCTGAGTGAAAGTTCTTACTGGATGTCGTCACTCTCACCCTTATTCTTTATGTTTCGACTTTATTCTCAACATTTCAATGTTATTCATGATGGCTTCATGTTTTTTAACTTTTGTTTTCTGTTTTGTTTTACTGTACAGCACTTTGGTTAACTTTGATTGTTTTTAAAGGTGTTTTAAAGCGATATTCCACCCCAGAATAATACTCCACTCAATATGTACTCACCCCTATGCTGATGTGAGGATGGGTGAAGATCTTCAGTTCACAAAACAATCCTGGAGTTTCAGCAGAAAACAGGGTTGCAGCTAATGGCAGTCAATGGAGACCACAGATAAAATGTAAAAAAAAAAAACACAAAAGAAACAAAATGTCTCCATCCTGCTTGTGTGGTGTAATCCAAGTGTCCGCGAGCCGCGACATTAAAATTTAACCACAAAAGACGCCATTTACACCATGTTTTTAGCTGAAATGTCAACTGTAGCCTCCCAGGTAGCATGTAAACATGGTGTCGATCTCGCGAGACTTCGTATATTTCGCAAGATGGATGCACGTGTGAAAATATAATATAATATAATATAAAAGTAAACTTGATTTGATTCTTGAATATTCGACATTACAACATTATACTCACCAAATCGACGTGTATTTGGAAGATTTCAATGTTATACACAGCATTTTGACTTTTCACTTTACAATTTACTTTACTGTCAATATTTCAATGTTATCTGCAACATTTTGACTTTATTTGCGACATCATTTTGACTTTGTTGTTAATATTTCAATGTTAATTGTGACATTTCGACTTTTCAACTTTATCCAATAATTGCTATAAGTCTTTCATCTTGGGCTGACAGATCAGGTGGTCCTTGTCTTTCTTTTTCTTCTAGTGTGTCAATGTCAAACTGCTCCTTCTTCCCAGCTCTGCTCTGATTGGTCCAAACTTGTGCGTAGACTAACAAACAAATAGATCTCTTTTTTGGTGTATTTTTTTCCATATGTCTGTTGTTTTTTTCAAGCTTATTTTTTGGGGCTTTTTGCCTTTATTTTGATAGTGAAGATATGACGGGAAAGGGGGCAGAGAGACTCCCCAGGTCGGAGTTGAACCGGTGGCCACTCCAGAGCACCAACAGCCCCAGCACATGGGCCATGCACTCCACCAACTGAGCTACAGGGGCGCCCCTGTAAGTTAGTTTTTAACGATAAATGTTTTTCCCGGATGATTTGGATTCATGATATTTGACTTAATCTCTATTGTGTTGGACTTAATATTTGCCTATACAATAACGATTTTGATGAGTCCAGTGTTGCCCAGCTCTGCTCTGATTGGTCCAGCTGTGTGAACAGATTGACTCTCACTCAAGCAGATCACAGCGCCTGAGTGATGACTGTGTTTGTGTCCACATACTGCCTGTCCTGCTCTGTGATGGTGGTTTGACGAAGTCTGACAAAGATCTCTGTTCGATCAAAACACAGCTACATCAAAATTGTTTCGAGCTATCAGTGCAGTGTGTGCAGTTTTTGTCTTTTTCCTTCAGTTTGCCTGTGAAAGTCTTTTGGATGTGTGTACCCCACAGCCTTTTGAAACCACTTCTTCTTTATCTGAGCCACAGTCAGAGTGTCTGACAGAAGACACAACATTCACAGCCTCAGTTGTTGCAGCCCAAGTTTCTTTTCTTTTCTTTTCTTTTTTTTTAAACCATCACCACTCCTGAGGACACACTTTTATGGCTTTCATCTTGGACACTATTGTTTCAATTCTTCTATGGTGAAATTCTTTTTTTTGATCAAGGAGCCACGCTTCTCTCCACTTAGTCCATAATACACCTCTAAGAAAATGTGTGTCCTTGTATGGAGAAATAGTGTTGTGGCAGTAAACTGATTACAAATAGCACAGACATCAGTTTTACATGCTCACTTATTTTGTGAGCACAATAGGAACATTTCTACACATGTATTAGTAAAAAGGGCGCCACCAATATTGCTGTTTCTGACTTTGTGTCTCCATCAGGAGGACATCTGTGTGACAGTGCCGTCCAAAACGTTACAAATCATCTCTGCAAAAATGACTCATGATGGTTTACTGACACTTGTAAATGTTGGGGAAAGCTCATGGTTTGGGTTAAAAGAACTACTCTGATAGGGTTCAGAACCGTTTGTTTTGCGTTTTGCTACTTGCACCTTTCTTCCTAACAGATCAGAGTTCAGTGATGTGCTGTCAGGGGAGGCAGCACCTCACCAAACCTAAGAGGAAATGTTGAGATCACATGATACCTGTATTTACTGATCATTTAATTGCATTCATAATTTTATGAATTACATTTATTTATCTGATTTTAAAATTTGATTGTTCATATCTTATCTCAGGATTACACAAACTCGTGAGAGCAGTTGTTTTTAAAAGTACAGTAGCTGAGTTTGTGGCTTCCACCTTAAAATCACATTTCAGGCAAATCTGTTCCTCTGTCTGCACTGAGGACATTTTTCTCAATTTGCACTGGTTAGCTTGTTTACATGTCATGTAGCGATGGATACCAGGTTTAAAGACACCAGTAAAGTCTATTAATAGGACATATTTGTGCAATGTGGATTTTCAACATTGTCTTTTGATGAAAAGAAGAGCCGTTTTCACTGATGGGAAGTCAGTACGAGACCTGCAGGATCTCACCCAGCAGAAAAAGCTGACACAAACTTCTCAGACAGACTGTCAACTCTTAGATCACCTTGAAAAACATCAGAAAGACTTAGATTGAGAGTGATATATACCTGAGCAGTATATATATCAGAAAACCCCAGAATCAAAAATACATTTTCCCTCTGGCCTGTAGTGTTATTTATCCATCTAGATAGTTTTGGTGTGAGCTGCAGAGTTTTGGAGATATCGGAGACGTCTGTCTTCTCTCCAATATAATGGGGCTAAATGGCACTCGGATTGTTGTGCTAAAAGCACCACAGTTTCATGAAGGAACTGCTTTCTGTCCAGAAGAAAGTAGTTCTTGTAGATTCTTAGTTCTTACATGAAACAACTCACTACAAGGCTGTGTGGAAGCATCATGAGCCAAGCCTGAGGCATGTTTGTTGATTTATAGCCAAACTAATGCAGACTGTAATTTGTCTGTCCATGCGTAATATGAACTTGGGCTGCTGCGTTAATTGAATGTACGCCACATGGATATGTCGCTGCCTACCCAGGCAAAGATTTTACTGCACTGCGCTACACTGAGTCATAATTTACACTAAATGTCCTTGCAAGTTGCAGTAGATGTGAACAGAGGTTTTATTTGGGCATTCAAACAAATGACTGATCACTCCAGTGAACTGACTGTTGGTTTCAAAGGTTATTAACTGGTGAAACTCTATATATTACAAGCATCTTATGATTGCATTGTATTGTACTATACTTAAATTGTACAATAAAACAGACTACTTGATATTAGTGCTGCAAATCTCCCTTCAGTGCAAACCTTCTGACATGTTCAGTAAACTGAGAAGATGGTGATTTACTCTCCCTGACTGTTTCTCAAACTCTGAGCAGTACGGCTTCATTTCTCAGTAGACTTGTTATCCGTCACCCTCCCCTGCTGGAGCCCTGCTGGTACTTAGCTCCATTATTTACCTCTCAGCTACAGCCACGGTCAGGTGATGATACATGATGAAGGTCATCAGATGTGTCTGAAAGCACCAGTAGACATCGAGTGCTGTCAGTGGACCTTGAGCCAAGAATATCTGGTAACACTTTATATGAAGGTGCTTGCAATAAGTGTTGGTTAACAGGTAATAAAGCCCTTATAAGATACTTACTAACACTATGAGTTAATAAGACTATGTAAGTGTTAATAATAGTAGAACAAACATCTTAGATATAACATGTTTGATTATAAGTCATTTATAAGCACTTATAAACACTTGTAACAATGCTTATTAAGGTTAATTAAGCCTTTATTGTGCGCTTATTATCAGTTAATTATGCATTTTGGGTGTACTGGAGCTTAAGTGTGAACAATGCTTATTAAGGTTAATAAACCCTTTATTATGCACTTATTAACAGTTAATTATGCATTTGGGGGCTACTGGATGTAAAGTGTGAACAATACTGATAAAGGTTAATTAATCATTTATTTTGCACCTAATAACAGTTAATTATACGTTTCAGGTTACTGGATCTAAAGTGTGAACAAAGCTTATTATGGTTATTTAAGTATTCTTCTTCTTCTGTAGAAGAAGAAGTTTGTTTATTTTTAATACATATTAATGTTAATAAGCATTTTATAGGGCCTTATTACCTATTAACTATAGCACCTAGATATAAAGTACAACAGAATGTTTTGTGAAATAACTATTTCCAAAGTCAAGAATAAACCTTTTTGTGACTGATGCTGATGTTTTTCTGGGGAACAGTCTGGCCCTGTTCAGAGTAAACAATCAAAAGTGACAGTATTAAAGAGATGGTTCTAGTATTGACCTGATGTTTTACATTTACACCCAAACATTTCAGTATTTCAGAAATAAAAAAGAACTGAATCAGACTTCAGAAACCAGACCCAGGCATAAAATTCAGAGAGGTTTTGTTGCTTTTTGTGTGGCAGCCTTGAATCAAGACTTGCTGCTTTGAACACCGTCATGATCACACTGAAAATACGATCCTGAGATGTGTTGAAAGGCCTCAGATTCTGCCTCCCTCTGACTGCACTTTGTGTGAGAGTATTGTGCTTTGACATGACCATTATCAGTTTGTTGCCTCTGTTGCAGTCTGCCTTTCTGCACCGTCTACAGAGCTCAAAGCTCCCAGTCTGCCTAACAGAGACACAATATGGATCATGTGGAAATCTTTTTAAGTTGATGAAGTAATGAAGCGAGTAATTTCTTCGCACACAAATCATTACAATGATGCCTTCATCAGGAATTGTTACATTTAGGACAGAACCCAGAAAACTATGAACGAGCTCAAGTCCTGTCCTCATTTGTATTATTGATTATCATAATTCACAAGCAGTTTAATTAAAAGTGCTTTTAATTTGCTGCTGCTTACTGGGACGACAAACTAATTCTTCCCATGTTGTGTATCTTATTAAACCATGCAGGTGGTCCCATTACTGCTGCTAATTCTTCATTGCCTTTTCACTTATAATAAAACACTAATGACATTCCAGGATGTGATTTTAATAACAATTATTACATAATCCTAATTATTATTGTATAATCAGAATTTTTGAACAGTGCCTAATTGTTACATATTCACATTCAAATAATTTGATGTTTTTTTTTTTTACTTCTTGTATTGTTAGAAAATTGCTGTAACGCAGTTTTTGGACACCAGGGGGCAGAAGAAAAAAAAGCTAGCAGACAGATACACAGTTCAAGTAGGATGATGCGTCCAGTAATATGCAAGATTAGCTGCAGATAGATACACACACAGACACACACGACCAGACACATAATTTCAGTAACAAAAAGTGCGTCTTGTTCACATCTGTTTTGGATTTTTTTTTAAATTTTCCCATCATAAATTATGGTTTATTTCTGGTTTATGTTCAGCTTTTCGCTCTGTTTTGGTCTCCACCCACTCCACTATGTTCAGTAGCTAGAGGATAACTTTGTCTGCTGTTTGGTGTTGTGTAGGTAGGCAGCTAGTTTGAACACAGCTGGACCAGGAGATGGTTTTCTTGCCAGGTTTTACTGCACCACAACAAAAGTTCCCAAAAGTTGTGAAGTACCGCAATCACAAGAGGTTCTTGAGGATACAGTCAGAAATGTGCACAAAAATAAGAAGCCTGATAGGCCCAGTAGTATATGAGATTAGCTACGGACAGATACACACGCGGACACACATGAACACTCAAGACCAAATGTGTGATCCCCTACAGGCTTATGCAGACGGGAGATAATGAGAGAATGAATAAATGCTGTATGATTTATATTAAATCTCATTAGATTCTTGTATGATTTCATAAGCAAAAAGTACTTCTTGTTCACACCTGTCATGGGTTTTTGCATTTTCCCTTCATAAACTATGCTACACATTACACGCTGTACTGATCCAGTTGGTGTCAGTGTTACATAAATCCGAGGTGCTGCTTGCCCTGTGGAAACATCTGTGTCAATCCTGAGAAGGTGAGGCCACAACAACTCCCACAATGCTTCTGCTTTTACCTCTCCTGCTACTGTAGTTGTTTTTAACACTACAAACATGCTTTCTCCTGCATATGAGGTCACAGCTCTCGTTGCTGTATGCTGTACAGTATGTGGGTTGACCCGGAGGAGCCTGCGCGCTGCTGCACGCCTGTGAAGACAATCTGTTTTTAGTCACTTTCACACCTGATGACTGTCGACGCTCACTTGTTTCTCTCACTCCCTTAACATTCATTTCCTCAACTCCCCCGAGGAGCCAGGTAAACTGGGAGGTGTGAAACCTCATTAAGTTACAAAAAACAGAAACATACACTGACTCACTGTCACATTAAAGGGATAGTTCGGATTATTTAAAGTGATACTCCACTTTGTGAGAATAAAACATGGCGTTGATCTCGCAAGACTTCATATATATCTTAATGGACGCACGTGCGGAAGTCTCGCGAGATCGACGCCATGTTTACATCCTACCAGCTACAGGCTACAGTTGACATTTCTGCTAAAAACATGGCATAAATTGCGTCTTTTGCGGTTAATTTTTAATGTCGCAGCTTGCAGACACTTGGATTACACCACACAAGCAGGATGGAGACATTTTGTTTGTTTTGTGTTCTTTTTTTTAACATTTTATCCGTAGTCACCATTCACTGCCATTGTACTGGATGAGGCTGCTACCCTGTTTCTCCTAAAACTCCAGGATTGTTTTGTGAACTGAAGACCTTCACCCATCATCACATCGGCATAGAGGTGAGTACATACTGAGTGGCTTATTCTCACAAAGTGGAGTATCACTTTAAAGTTGTGGTTTTATGAGGTACTCATCCATATTCAGTGTATTACCTACAGCAGATGCCGGTTGGCAAGCCCCCGGACTGAAGAAGCAGTGAGGAGTACCAGCATGGAAGCTAAACAATGTACTGCTGCGGACAGAAAACATTTTAGCCACCTAAAAAAAGCAATAATTAAAATATATCTCGAATAATTTCACTGCTTTACTTTGTGATCACATAGCCTTTTCTGGCAGGAAACCAACCAACCAACCAAACTCCACAGTAAAAATCTGTAATCTTACCTCCCAGCAGAACACAGGCGTTGCTGGTTTTCCACTGCCTCAATCTGTTAGTTTGTCTTATTTTGAAACTGAACTATTCTTTTAAAAAACAGAAGTCACACAATAACACAAAAAAACAGATCAAGGCAGTGGTAGACTAGCACCTCCTGTGTACTGTGAGTTAGCTGATTTTGTTTATGGAGTTTGGTTGGTTTGGAGAGAGCAATATTTGGCTTTTGAAATCGCAGTTTCTTGTCAGAAAAGGCTGTCTAACAGCAAAGTAAAGCCGTGAAAATATAAAACTGATATTTTTTTTTTTAGGTGGACCTTTTCTTAAAGTTGAGACAAAATGGAAAAATCCTTTTTAACCTTTTAGATTACACCCCCAGTTATACTATGCATCTATTTAACAATATATGCAAAAAAGAAAAAGAAAAAAGGAAACTGCACTGCTGTGCATTTTTATATCAAAATCATGGAAAATCTCTTCATTTTTTCTTCCTGTAAAGCAAAATATGATGCGGGCGTTGGATACAAAAAAACAATAATATCATGACATCCACCTGTCAATCAGTCTTCAACTTATACTGTAGCTGTGCAGAGTTGAAGGCTACGATTCATTAGTTAGCTCACTAGCATAAATATGGTACATCAGTGTTTGTCTTCTGGTGTTTACCATGTATGATGTCAACCTTGTTTTAAGAAAAAATATGTGACATATTTGTGACGTCATGGAGAAGTACTACAATACCCACAATCCTAAAGTGTAACAATGACTTCTGTGATTGGCGGAGCTCGCTGTTACAATGGAAATGCAAACAGGTAGTTCCACCAGCGGGCTACATAGTTAGTTAGCTAACATGAATCATAATAATATGTCATTATAGAACTACAACATATTACTACACTGTTATTAACAGTATAAACACTATAATAATGACAAATGATACATTTAAGAAGACATAGTATCATTCACAGTGATTTATGGTATGAGTAAAATAAGGATGTACACAGTTATGGTTAGGATTCCTCTTGTAGTTGGTTGGTTTGGTTTCGGGCTCTTTATATAAGAAAACTGAACGAACAGGAAATTCACATTGGGAAACAGAGAAAATGGGCGGTCACTGTTGAGCTCTATAGCACTCTTGATTTCCATATCATGTCAGTTTTAAGCAGCTAAATTACCCTTTTCTGTTGACCTTGTCCACACAGTACATTGCTCAGCTTCCATGCAGGTGCCCCTCTCTGCTTTTCCTACCTGGGGCTTGGCAGCCAGCATCTACTGTAGTTAATACATTGACTATTGATAAATACCTTATAGAAACCCACATTCAATTGTGCAGACTATCCCTTTAACTTGTTGGATTTTGTACAGGAAAACACAACATTTTGTATAAATGCCCAATGGTGTGTGGCAGACGGAGCCAAGGTATTTCCCCTGTTTCTGTTACTAATGAGAGAACATTTGGAGGATGTCTTCAATCTGGGAATGATTCACCTCCTGACCCTTGAGGAATCAAACTAGTGCGTGCAGTCTACAGATGAGTCACAGGAAGAAAAACACACTCTGTGCTTTTATGTTTCCACAATAATCAAAGTAATCTTACTGCACACAGGCGACACAGCTTTGGCGTTCCAGCATTGAAATCTGATCAAACACGTCTGATTTAAATTTCTGAAAAACGCAGCTAATGAAGGCACATAATAAGTGATGAAGGAAAACACTGGAAAATGTGCAAGGAAAAGTTCCAAAATCTCAAGCCTCCCTCTCATGTGTGTGTTTCCCAATCGGTAAGTCTCCAGCTGATTCATGGACAGAGTAATCAAAGCTGACTTCCACTGAAAGCCTCTTTGTTTAGCTTGCGCTTTGAGAAAAGAGGATGCCTCATGCTATTATCTTGAAAGTTTATTTATTTGCTACCACCTCACAAAATCTCCAAACTTGCAGCCTCCTCTCGTGTAGGACTGAGTAGGTGGTTTCAAAAGAAATCCCACTTTTTCAGCAGAACTCACAGAGCTCGGCTTGTTTGCTAGTTTTGAGAGTGGAGGGAGTCATGGGAAAAATGCCAGTTTCTTTCAAATCTAAGAAAATGTGTAAAAAAACAAACAAGCAGGGCTTTGTGCAGGAGCAGGTTTTGACAGTTTTATGAGAGTAAACATTTGGACAATACTCCTGCATCCAAGTTATGTGCTGCAAGTCACAAGTAAGTCAAGTCTTTGGACTCAATTCCCAAATCAAGGCTGACAAGCCCCTAGTCCTAAACTTTGAGTTTTGACACCTTAACAAGTCAAAATGTAACCCGACCTCATGGGTTTACAGAGTTAGCTTTTAAGCTAACATTAGCCAAGCATTAGCTCCAATAAAAACACATCATCACTTAAACAATGATAGAGCAATGATATATAACTTGAGTCATGGGAAGTGTTATTGATTGCTACACCGTAACATTAACATATTCACCTTTTAGCTCTCTCCATCAGCTGCACAACTAATGGGGCTAACTTGCTAATGACAGCTACAGTTTGCAGTAGTTAGTGGTTAGATTAAAATAAAGTGTTACCGAACAATTTATTGTAACACACCACACAAAATAAAACCCCTCCCTACTTCTCTCTCTCTGTCTCTGGATGTTACTTTTTGAGGCACAACAAGGCCAAAATGTGACCTGCAACAATCTGCAAAGTTGGAAGTTGTTTCGTCTCCATCTGTGATTACGCCTGCTGGATATATAAGATCCTGCATGGACTGGCACCACCCCCGTTAAGCGAATACATTAAGTTGAGGGCTGACAGACAGTGGCATTACATCAAGAGCCTCAACAAGAGGAGACTGTGAGGAGCCCTACAGACGCACCACATTTACTGACTGTACTGTCAGTCAAGGGTAGTAAAATCTGCGTAGCATACCACCTGAAATAAAGGAGCACTGCATTCCCCGCTTTTAAATTCCATCTCGAACACTGGCCCGAGGCACATCAGGACTGTGATCACCACAATCAGATCTGTTACACAAGCTATATGTGTATGATCGTCTTTACACATATGGCTATGTATTCATGTGCAAATGGCATATACATATGTACATGTGCTTCTGCTCTTTATTGTATGATGTTGACATAGTGAGGCATTTTATTATGATTCCGCATTGTATTGTATTGTCCTGCACTTCAGTAAGGCATTTATGTATTATAACTAGCACTCTTCACACTTTTATGTCATATTGTCTCTATTGTGTTGTTGTATACATGCATGATGCGTCAGTCTAGGAGCATGTTGTATAGTGTCTTGGATCGGTCAACACGTCTGGAACTGGTATCCATACACATGCACACTTATGGATGAGTTTGTGTTTTACCTGCCCAGGGACTACAGATGTAAATGAGAATTTTTGCTAATTCTGGCATATTTACATCATGTATTACACACTGATGTTCATTAATATGCTCTGTCCCTGTGAAATACATAAATAAATGAATAATTTTCAACCTGCATATTTAGCAAACTGCTGTTCATTTTTTGTGGTCCACCTCGTAGTGGGCCACAAAAAAAACACAAAGTTTGTGGTATCATTGTTTTTCCAACTGGAGCTCAGTAATGGAACGGTAGCGCTTCATAGTTCTCTCCTGCTGTCTGATTGGGTCAAACAAAGTGGACCAGGGGAACTAAGGAAATGAAGGTAGATGAATTGAATCATGCACACTTTAAATAACATGCAGGGCTGTCACGATATCAGATTTCCACAAAACGATTATTGTGGCCAAAAGATTTCAGGTTAATGATACTATTGTGATATCTATATAATTTTTCTAATGCCATCAGTTAAATTAACCTTTAACTCTAAAGTCATCAAATTGAATTGACATTGATGTTTCACTGTATTAGTCATCAGTGACACTGTCTACTTTAGATTATACCTGTGAATTCGAACACAAGAGCACAGAGAATTAGTTGTGATTGCTTTGATGTGTAACTTGGGAGGCTTGTTAGCCGAGAGATTTCATGATTACTCAGAGTCAGCAGAGAGTTTGTTTCAGTGTGAATCTGTGTGTTGTGGGAGGCTGACTACGTATGCTCTGATACGTCTTCATTTAACTTTAATTAATGTCACTGACAAATATGGGGTCTTTTTGGGCTTCACCACTATCAATTTAACACACAGAAACATATTCATGTAGAGAGATTAGTGTAACATCTATATACAAATAAGACTATCACAGGACAGCACAAATATACAGGCTGAACAAAATTGCAGTCAGTGGCAGATTACACCATAGACTGATGTGATAATGTGTTACAGGGATCACACTGTTAGACTGTGGTATCCAAAAACACTCCAGAACCATCTCCAGCATGGTCTCATATGTATCAATGGATAATGTCTATATATAGTTAATACTTATACATATTTTTTAAAAACTGTTTGCATTTTGTATTGATCTGTAAGTGTTTCCCTAAGTTGTGTATTTGTATAAAGTCCCATCCAAGACTCGATCCTGCAAAAAGATTTATCTAGACTTAAGTGGGGCTTAGGCTATAACTGTTGGGGTGTATGTGGCATATATTGGACATATTAATATATACATTCATATCTAAATATATATAACCAAATGTGACTATAAGTACACTTAATGTTAACATACTCATGTGTAAATATACACACTTACTGTAAATGTCAATATATTCAATTCAATCAGATGTCAACATACATACTCATCAATGTATTCACTCAAAATGTCAATATACAAACACAAATATAAATGTCAGTGTATGTCAATATATACACTCAAGTGTAAATATATATTCACTCTTATGTATATATATACCCTCAAATGTTACTGTAATATACTGTATAAATGCATAAACTTATATATAAAGATATACACTCAAATGTTAATACACACTCAATATCAATATATATAGACTTATATGTAAATATATACACTCAAATGTCAAAATACATAATGCATACTCACTGTCAATATATACACACAAATGTTAGTACACATTAGTACACAGTCAATATCAATATATAAACTAAATATGTAAATGTATACAATGAAGTGTCAATTCATCTACACTAATATGTCAGTATATACCCTAAAATGTTACTCTAACATATGATACACTATTTCATTATATAAACTTATATGTAAAACTGTATATATGCTCAAATGTCAAAATATATAATGCACACCCATTGTGTGTACAGACTCACATGTTAATACACACTCAATATTAATATATAAACTCATGTAAATGTATACACTCATATGTCAATATATACCCCCCAAAATGTTACTGTAATATATAGACTATGTACAAATATATAAACCCATATGCAAACATATACACTCCAAAGTTGAAATACATAATGCATACTCATTGTCAACTCAAATGTTAATACACATTTAATATCAATATATTAACTCGTGTAAATATATACACTCAAATGTCAAAATGCACGATGCACTCCTAATTTCAATATATACACTCAAATGTCAATTTATATACTCTCAAACATAAATATATTCAATCAAATGTCAGTATTTTCACACTCATATTAGTTTATACACCCAAGGGTCCAGGTACACACCTTCAATATCAATATATACACTCATGTTGAGCTTTACAAAAGTTCAGTAAGTCACACTACCTCACTCCCACCTATGTTCTACTGTTTTCTTCTACTGTCTCTCCTTCCTTCTTATTTTCTTTCCTTTCTTCCATCTTTCTTCTTCTATCCGTCCTCACCTCCCTCCTAATCATTCAATCAGTACACAGAGCACATTCTCTCCTTTATCAGTGCATTTGGGAATCACCGATCTGTGTGCTCTGTGTGTACCATTCAGCTGTTCATGTGTCTCGCTGCCTACAGCCCATGTGTTGACGTGCTCTTTGAACATATTACCAGCAGAAACAGAAATCGTGTTTAAATTTAAATGCAATCCTTCCTCACACAGCTTTGATTG